>JABCIY010000055.1:0-143926 GCA_014298035.1 Pseudocercospora fuligena | reverse complement strand
CTTTAGCTAAGATATCCTTCCTTACTAGGATATAATAGGCTATCTTAGAGAACCTATCTACTATTATAAGGATTAAGTCGTATACCTAGCCTAGATATATACTTAGTAGGAGGTCTATAATAAAGTCTAGTATTAGATCCTCCTAGGATATCTCTAGTAGAGCTTCTATATAGAGTTTTACCGTACGCTTATAGCGTCTAGGCTTCGCTCTACTATAAGCTTTATAGCTCTTAGTATAGTCCTTAATATATCGTCGGATATCTAGCTAGTCGTACGCTCTCTATACTAGCTCTATAGTTCTTTTAAACCTAAAGTAGTCTATAAGAGGGTTATTATAGTAGGTTCGGAGTATCTTAAGTCTATATAGATCTACTAGTATATAGATATACTTATTAAGCTATAGTATACTACTTCTATCCTCCTATCTCGTTAGCTAAAGATCTTTCTACTAATCCTCGATCGCTTTATAGATCCGTTAGGCTACTAGATCTTCCTACTAGGCTACTTAAATTCTCTAGAGAATATCGGTCTTATCTTCTACCTCTATTTATACTATCGAGATATACTTAAAGGATCTCTCTAGCTTCGCTACTATCTTTATAATATTAGTAGTAATACCTCTATCTATTATTAGGCCTCCTAGCCCTAACTAGGCCTATAAGGCTTTTAGAACCGGTTTAGAGTCTTCTTAGGCTACCTAGCGGCTAGAATAGTCGATATCTATATAGTCCGGTCTCTTACTCGCTATATCTACTATACTATTAAGCTTACCTAGGATATACGTAATTATAAAGTTAAATATAGAGAGCTATTCTACCTATCTTACTTAGTACCTTAATAGGGACTTAGTAGTTATAAACTATTATAGGTTATTATAGTCCGATATTAGCTCTATTTAATATCTCGCGCCTTCGAGATAGTATCGATAGTACTTAAACGTCTCGACTATAGCTAGTAGCTTAATATCGTACGTATCGTAGTTCCGCTCTACTATATTTATCTTTCTTAAGAAGTATATAATCGGGAACTACTATATCTTAGCCTTAAACTCGTACTATTAGTATAGGATACCTAATACTATATACCTTAATATATTAGTTTCGATCCGTATAGGCCTTTCTAGGTCGAAGTACTTTAATATAGGTACTAAGTAGAACGCCTCCTTTAGATCTTAGAACGACTTAAGTATATCGGGCGGAATATAGATTTCCCGAGATTCCTTTTTTTACTACTTATAGCTACTATAGACTATATTAGACCCTCTCTCTATTAAATAGTTTAGTAGCGCCGCGATACGAGAGAATCCCTTAATAAAGCGGCGGTAGTAGTTTATAAATCTAATAAATATATAGATATTATATACTAATTTAGATACTAGCTAATCTTATATAGTATTAATCCGCTCTAGCTCTATCTCTATTCCTTATAAACTAACTTTATATCTAAGGAAGGATACCGAATCTATATAGAACTCGTATTTAGACGGTTTATAGTAGAGCTTATACTATTCTAGGCGCTTAAGGACTACTAAGATATATTACTCGTATTCCTCTTTGTTTTTAGAAAAGATTAGGATATTATCGAGGTATACGATATAGAATATATTAATTAGGTCTAATAAGATACTATTAATATATACCTAGAAGGTCCCTAGTATATTCGTAAGCCTAAATAGGACTACTATATACTTAAAGAGGCTATAATAGGTCCTAAAGGCCGTCTTCTACTTATCGCTATCCTTAATACGGAGCCTATAGTAGGTATTATATATATCGAGCTTAGTATATATATTCGAGCCCGCTAATCTATCTAAGGACTCCTAGATAAGCGGGAGAGGATAGCGATTCTTAATAGTAATAGCGTTTAAGGCCTAATAGTTAATATATAAGTATAGATTACTATCTTTCTTCTTCGCGAAGAGGATATCTATATTAGCTAGTAACCTCGAAAGTCTAATCTAGCCCTTCTTAAGATACTCTTCTAGATACTTCTATAGAACCTCTAGCTCTACTTCTAAGAGATTATATAATAGGCTCTATAAAAGTAACTTACTATCTACGAGGTCGATACTTAATTTATATAGTCTATAATTCGATAATAGTAATATATCCTTATTAGAGAAGATCTTCGAATACTTCTTATACCGCTCTAGGATAACCTTTATTAATAAGGGGTTATTTAGTACTAGCGATCCTATATATAGTATAGTCGAGAGGTCTAATATATCTTATAGTATAGTTACTACGGTAACGAGGGCTAACTTATACTATTTTCGGCTATTTCGTTTTCTCTATACTACTATATAGCGGTAGAAATTAATAGTAGGGTTCTATTAGGATAACTAGGATATATCTAGGACTATATCGAAACTATAAATCCTATCTATAATAAAATCGTCTATATATCCTCTCGCTATACTATTTATATCTAGTACTAAAAACTTTACGCGATAGTAGCCGTTAATAGATAGGCTCTAACTATTAAGAGTCTTATATCGAGTACTAGGCTTATACTCTAGATATAAACCGAGCTCTTTAGCTAGTATATTACTAATAAAGTTACTTTAGGCGCTATAATCGAGTAAGCCTTTTATCTTCCTAGGCCTATCTAGCCTAATAAACTCTAGATCGAGCCTAATTAGCTCCTTATAAGGCTTTAATATCTTAGAGCCCGGCTCTATAGATTGTCTCTATTCCTCTATATATAAAACTTTCCCGACTATAACGAGGCGTTCTATAGTATAGGGCTATCGTTTTCTAATCTCTTCTATTTTAGAGCCGAGTATTCTAGTCGCTTATAACCTATCTCTTAGTAGTAGTAGTAATAAATCTAGTTATCGTTAGCCCTCTAGGATAGTCCGTAGTCCGAATTAGGCCTCGATAGACTATTAGACTACTATTAGGATCCGGATAGTTATTTACGATCTAGCGTATCCTTATCTATATTACTATAGGTTATATTAGAGTATAGGCGATCCTTTCCCTTCGCCCTACTACCTTCTACTAGTTTTATATACCTCTATTATTCGTACGCTTTATCCTCTACTTCTATTAGAGTAGCTAGTAGTAGCTTAATAAGACTTAGTCTCTTCTAGAGGTCGTCGTATAGCGCTACTATAAAAGTATATATCTATTAGGACTATCTATCCTTACCGATCTTATCCTACTAGATCTTTATATACTCTATAAGCTCTAATAGATCTCGGAGGCCTTATTTAGTATAACGAAGTTATATATAGGCCTATTAGATCCTTTCCTCTATAGACTCTATCGAGTCTAGTATATATACCTTTATTTCCTCCTATATAGGTTAGGTTATCCTAAGTAATTTAGTATAGCGCTTCTATTTCGATTAGTATTCGTAATCGACCTATTCCTTACTAAAGTCTACTTTAGTAAGCTTAGTAATATAGATAGTTAGGTTTCTATAGAAGATTCTCTCTATCGAGTCGGCCTATTACTACTATTCTACTCGGTTCTTATCTATAAAGACCGTTAGATTATAAGCCTTAGAGATTATAGTCGAGATTAGTATAGTATAGCCTAAGGTAGGCCGACTAATAATAGCTAGCGATCTCTCGGCTACTAGTTCCGTAATCGTTATATTCGCCGCGATAGTCCTAGCCTTAATTTTAGCTAGTTTAGCTCGTTATTCTATCTTCTTAGCCTCTTTCTCGGCTATAAGGATCTATCGCTCTAGGTTATCGTCGTCTAAGCTAGATTAGTTATCGACCGGCCCTTCCTAGTCCTCTATAGATCTATCCTTATTAGGTAGGACTAGTCCTTTATCTTTATCGCCTTCTATAGATATATTACTTCCTCTCTTAAGAATAGTATCTAGCGTTACTAAGCCTTCTAGCTCGCCTCTAGATTAAGCGGTTTATTTACCGGCCTTCCTCGAGATAGGAGCTATTACTAAATAGTTCGTTATATATTAGAAGATCGATTCGTATATAAGAGTAGGTTATAATATATAGGCTAAACTATTCTAAGTATAAGATACTCGAATCGATAAGGAAGGGAAAGAAGAGAGTACGAAGAAGCTATAAAAGCTAGAATAGCCTAGAGTAGACTAAGCTAGGCCCTCCTAAGGCTTAGTATAGCTAATATATAGTATACTACGTATAGGTTCTTATAGTCTATTTAAATTAATAGAAAAGGGAAAGAGGAGATTATAAAGAAATAGTAAAAGCTAGAATAGTCTAGAGTAGGCTAAGCTAGATATATCTAGGACTTAGTATATATTACTTTAGTCTATATATAGTCTATTATATATAGGTCCTTATATCTAGGATCTTTAATCTCTTTATAGATTTATATATAATTAAATTATTTCCTTTTAATTATATATCTTAATTTTTTATATTATATTTTCTAAATTCTATTTCTATAAATCTTAAAAATATATATATTATTAACTACTTATAATATTAGTATTAGAGTTAACTACTCTATTCTCGTCGTTCTAGTAAGATATTTTTTATTACCTCTTTATAATTAATATATAAAGTATTTACTAAAACTTTTATATTTTATATAGTTTTAGCTATTTATTTATATATATTTAGTAATATTTACTTTTAGTCCTTCTATATTAGTAGTAGACGCTTATAGAAGATTTAACTTTAAAAACTCTAGATCTTATACTTTTATATAGTATATCTAGTATAAAGAAAATAAAAATAATATATTAATATAATTCTTCTTACTTAAACTTAAATATTATATTAATAGAATTAATAATATATAGATATAGAAGGCTATATAATAGTATTCTAAAGGTATTAGTTATATTAGGTTAAGAACTAAGTAATCGGCTTTTAGTATTATTAAGGAGCGAAGTTCTCCTTATATATATTATCCGTAACTTAGTAGAGATACTCGCTACTCCCTCGCTAGGCGAGCGGTAGGTAACTCTACTAAAGCTATAGATACCCTATATCTAAATAACTACTCTTACGATATAAGCTATATAGTAAAAAGACTCTATACTAAGCTTACTATAATTACTATATCTATTTCGTAATCGTTAAGATACCTAATTAATTCGCGAAGTATAAGAAGAGAGTAGGGATCTAGCTTTATTAAAAGATTAAAGAACTTAAAATATAACTTACTCGTAATAGGTAATCTTTCCCTCCTCGAGACTAAAAAGCTACTATACGTTATAGGAATAATATAAATAGAAATAGCTAGGAAGACGATAATCGCTAGTATAAATAATAGCTTAAGTATATAATCTCTAGCGCTTATAAGGACTATACTACTAATAAGTATAGCGGCGATAGGATTACTAGTAAACTATTAATCCTACTAGCTTATACTAGTATAGTAAGTAAGGCTTCTAAGATATAAGCTAAAGCTTATAAAATAAGGCGAGACTAATATAAGCTTAGAGTATCTACTAATAAAGTAATAGGGAAAGCGAACGTCTATAGTAACTATCTCGCGATATAATCGAGCTTTTAAATATACTCGAAACTAGTAGCCTCTCTAACGAGCGAGAGAGCCCTTCTATAGCTTAAGAAGGGAGAGACGCGCCTATCTCTAACTCGACTCGAGTAGGCCTAGCTACTTTCCTATATCTCGAACGACTAGTAATAACTATAGAAAATATCTATTATTCCTTACTACTTCGTAGCTCTACGATAACTTTACCCTTACTAGCGAAGCTCCTCGAAGACGATTTAACTCGCGCTAATATATTCGAGACCTTAGCTAACGAATACGACTTATAACTCGAAGCCGGCGTTAAAGATAAACTAAGGATTAGTATTAAATAAAAGGAAAGTTATAGTATTAATAGTATAGAGAGAGGGAACGCGATTAATAAGATATATAGTCCCGTTAAAAAGAGATCTCTAGGCGCTACGATATATTATAATTATAGTCGGAAAGGCTAACTATACTCGAATTCGTTTCGTCTAATTATAATATATATACGAGTACTTAAAGTAGACTATAAAGCTTTTAAAGCGATACTCTAAAAGAGGCTATAATCCGAAGTAAGGCCTATTAAGTAGGCTTTAGATATATAGACGAATAGTCCTCGTCTAGCTATAGCTACTCGTTAGCCTTCTAATAACTAGCCTTCTAACTATAGTCTTCTCTTCCGACCGACTATAGATCCTATATCTTCTACTAATACTTAGGCCGAGAATCGTAGTAAGTCTAGTATTATATACGATAAGGTAGTATAGTTAAAGCCTACCCCTTAGCGAGATAGTTAGTATTCTAATAATAGTCTCCTCTTCTAACGGAATATAGATCCTATATCTACTACTAATACTTAGATCGAGAATTATAGTAAGTCTAGTATTATATATAATAAGATAGTATAGTTAAAGCCTATCCCTTAGCGAGATAGTTAGTATTCTAATAATAGTTACTACTTCTAACTAGGCTATAGTATATCTACTATTAGTACTACTCCTTTCTAATAGCTAAACTAGACGAGTATTCTATCTAAGGAGAATATATTCTCTATAATCTCGGTAAGGTCGTCTAGTTAGTCTTCTAATAATAGTTACTACTTCTAACTAGATCTATATATAAAGGCTACGAGCGCTACTCCTTCCTAGTAGCTAGACTAGACGAGTATTCTATCTAAGGAGAACGTACTCTCTATAATCTCGGTAATATTATCTAGTTAGTCTTCTAACGATAGTTACTACTTCTAACTAGATCTATATATTAAGACTACTAGTACTACTCCTCTTTAATATCTAAGTAATTCTATAGTAGAGTATAGTAATAAAGTATACTATCGAGGAGCCTCTACCTCCTTTTATTATAGATCTAATACTAATACTCCTAAATAATACGGCTAGCTACTAGATCTTTTATAGACTCTTCTAGTAGTAAAGCTCGACTTTATAGTTATAGAATAAAGAGATTAAAATAATAATTTTAAGGATTTCGGATATACTATCTCGTCTTCTAGTAAGGAGAAAATACTACTATTAAGCTTTAATTCTAGACTAGAACTTTTAAATAGCTTAGAAAAGATCTCTAGAGATAAACTTAAATTAGATTTAAGAGAGTAGATATTACTAAGGCCTTAGATTATTCGAAATAGCGATTTAAGAGTACTAAGATAAAGTAGTAAGATAGAATAAAATTAAGGATAGCTAATCTTAACTAATACTAACGATACCTAATCCTTTTAAAGTACTTTTTAGTTAGAAGTAGTTTATAGGAGGAATCTAGGATATATTCCTTATATAGAAGTCTACGATCTAGATTTCTAGAATACCGCGGCTTTAATTAAAGCTTAACGAGAGAAAAAGCTCTCTACTACTATCGCTAGCGGCCTATCTATCTATATATCCTAGTAGCTCCCCTATAAGGCCTCTAACGTCGATACTAAGGTCTCTAAACACGTTTTAGAGCTGCGTAGTATAGCAAAGATCGAGCATTAGTGCAAGGGCACTAAAGTCTTAGTTGAGAGTAGACTCGAAGCGGAATCGTTAGGGCTGTTAGTGTATCCATGCCTTTCGACTACAACCCCAGCGCGAGCGGAGTCCGCAGATGTCGATGGCGCTGGCTCCTCCAAAGGCGCTGCATCTCCAAAATCACGCTGTAAGGTCGCTGAGAGTCAAACGCCGGACAGGCCTGCAGTCAACCCGGGTGTGGATAGCAACGTCCCCAGCGCAGAGAACAATGAATGCTCCATCCCTCATGATGGCTCCCGACAGGACCACATTTCTACTGGAAGGGATGGCACCATCACTGAAATGCAGGACGAAGTTTCGACTACACCTGTGAATTCGATGGAAGTAGCCTCGATGGACCAAAATTGTTTGTCAC
The DNA here is from genome assembly GCA_014298035.1 of Pseudocercospora fuligena. Taxonomy (NCBI): domain Eukaryota; kingdom Fungi; phylum Ascomycota; class Dothideomycetes; order Mycosphaerellales; family Mycosphaerellaceae; genus Pseudocercospora; species Pseudocercospora fuligena. The sequence continues at coordinate 136,118 of JABCIY010000055.1, read as the reverse complement.
ATATGATTGGCTTGGAGGTGACACAATTCCGTTGCGCCAGTTATACCTGGCAGTTCTTCACCGCGATGGGTTTGAAGCTGGAATGGACAGGTATCGGTGCTCTCTCGCATCAAGACCGAGAAACGATCCTCGACTTCTGCAAAGACTTCGGTTGCATCCCGCTGCACCACATGAAGCTGTCAGAGAAAACTACGACTTCAGAAAAGGAACGCCTCAACAGTAAGATGAGATCGCTGAGTCTACCCTTGTGGTTCATCAACTCGCTATGTGTGTGTGGTTATCAGCACAACACCGACCATTCGACTCTAATGTTTGCATTTCAAGTCGCGCTTGGTCGACTGTCATCACAGAATTGCAACCTAACCTGCTCACATCTATACGGAACCGGTGGAGCAGAACTGAATCCTACCCATATAGTGTAGGAAAGCCAGTCGGTCAACAATGGTCGGCAGAAATGTCATGCGAAATAGTAGCCTTCGGAGCCTGAACAGCAGCCATGCTCATGCTAATCTGGTGGCCCTCGATGCGTCGCGCGCTCGTATTATTGGAAAGACAAAGAGACCCTTAGGCAGAGGCAAGGAGACGTGATAGAGCTCATTAAGAAGCACTTGGACGACCCTGCAGACTACATGTTTAAGGATTGTGAATGGTAAGGCACCCGGCAAGAGTTGATTATACACTTCGCGTAGCAGTATACTTGCGCTATAGAGAGAGGGTTTTCAGACTACCGATCGATAATATACTCCTCTATTAACCTAACTAGATACGAATTCGACCTTAACTATATTAGATATATCCGCGATTATATCGCTATAGGTATAGAACGCTATCCGATAAAACTATATAGAAGGGAAACTAGGGTATCTAGCTTATCTTTAGCTATAGGTTTTTTCTAGAGTAATCGCGCTATAACTATAGGGATCTAAAATAAAGTTTCGTCTAGCGTTAAAGTCTATAGCGTATTACCTAACTTTATATATTAATAGCCTTAACCTTATATTTAGATCTATTTTCTTACTATATTACTTCTATCCCTATTATACTTATAGTATACTAGCGCTTAAAATAAGTATATCCTTTATAGATATCGATATATAGTAGAAATATATACTTAGTATAGATATACTAAGTAATACTAACGATAATATATATTAGCTTAAGAGACTTAAGCTAGATATACTATTAGTTATTAAAAGCTTTAATAACGAATAGACTAAATATAGCTTTCTAAAAAAAAGTAATAAAATCGAAAAGAATATTCTATTCGAATACCTCTCTTTCTATAGTCTATTAAGACTTAAGAACTCTAGTAATTATAAGCTATAATAAGAAGCTATTAAATTTACTATCGATAATCTAAGTAGTAGACTAGTATTTACTTCTAATATACTATATAATAAATAGTATAAGTAACTTAGGAATATTTAAGTAAAATTCGTTAACTATACTATTAATAAGCCGCCCTTTTAGCTAAAGAAAGTATAGGAGGGAACTAACGACGGTCCTAAAGCGATAGAGGCATCTTAGTAGAATAATATAGTCGAAGATAATAGATCTAGACTATCGGACTTAAAGATCCTTACTAATACTAATAACGATAATTTTAAAGTAGAAGATATTAAAGCTATATCTCTTTAGTAGAAACCTATAAATAAGAGATAAAGCGCTAGACTAGATTACCCTATATTTTAATTATAGATACCGATAATAATATAGCTATCTACGCCTTCCTATAGAGATCTTATTATAGTTATATAGCCGTTTAGTTAAATCTTTACGCGCCCTAATACTATATAGCTATCCTCTCCTCTTAAGACTACCCTTTAGTAGCTTATATCGTTATTCGGTTAGTCCCTAGAGTTAGCGACTATTAATTCTTAGTACCTAAAGAATTAGATCTATAATAAGTTCGACGGTATATTCGATACTATAACTCTAGATATATATAACAAGTACGATTACGCTACGATAGACTAGATTCTTTATATTAATACTTAGATCTAGTACGTACTACTAATTAATACTAATAATAACTTTAAAGTCGTAGTTATTAGATACTATAACGTCCGAGATATAGCTAGAGGAGGTATAATAATCTATCTTTTCCTTAGTTATAAAGATAATTATAGTAAGTTAATTATTTTAAACTATCTAGGAATATCTAACTAACTCTTTTATAGCTAAATACGATAGTAAAATCCTTAAATAGTATAAAGCCTAGTATAATCTATAGAAAAAGAAAGCTACTATAGATATATATATAATATATAGTATACCTCTATCTAGTCCCTTAAAGAAATAGAAGCTTAGTAATAGGCGTAGTACTAATATAATATACTATATATTAACTAGTCGATTAGGCGTAATAACTAGTAACCGATTATAGTTATCGCTTATACTACTATTTAAGCCGCCTTCGAGCTTATTAGAGGATAGTAGTACTATATTAGAGTAAGACTCGTATAGTAATAGTATTACTTATATAGGAGCTTTAGCGATATCTTAGTTAACTATATTACTATAGTAAGATCGTAGTATAGTAAGCTAGACTATTAGTAGATTAGAAGACTAACTATTATTAGATAATAGTTAGAGATAGCTAAATATACTAGAAGGAGATAAGAAGGCTAGATCGCCTTTACTATAAGCTATACTAGGCTAAGTATATATTTAAGATAATACTATTGCCTAGTCGGAAAGCTAACGACTATTAGACGATAGTTAGAAGGATCTAACTATCTAAGGAGAAGGAATTCCGCCTATCTCGCCTTTATCGCTAGCTAGATTAGGCTAGGAATATTATATAGATAAAGCTTTTCTATAGTCGGAAAGCTAACTAGCGTTAGAAAGCTTACTAAATAGTCTAACGATATCGGAAGGAGGATCTTAGTCTCCTCGGAACCTATCTCTATTTAAGAATAGTAAGCTAGACTTATCTAGTAAGATTACTCTAATATTAGGAAGCTAACTACTATCGAACTACTCTTCTAATAATCTAGCGATATTAGAAGAAGTAGGCCGGCCTTTAATAGATTCGTCTCTAACTCTAAATAGTAAAGTAGGTATATCTAGTAAGACTACGTTAACGTTAGAAAGCTAACTACTATTAGATAGCTACTAGAGTAGTCTAACGATATCTTAGGAAAAGATCTAGCTTTTAACGAACTCGTTATTAGCTTAGAATAGAGAGTCGATCTTAGCTAGTAGTATTATCCTACTATTAGAAATCCGACTACTATTAGAAAGCTTATTATTAGGTTCGACTCTCTAACTATAAGGCTCTCTATTAATAATTATAGCGTCTACGGAGCTATATAGTAATAGCGATACGATAAAGGAGATATCTATATCTCTACCTAGAAATAGGCTACTATAACTATCTTTAGAGCTTTCTTCGCTTCTAGGAATATACTCTAGCTACGATCGAAGCGGTATAGATAGTATAACTAATACTTCGCCTATAGGAAATAAGCTATTTATTAAAGCGCCGTCGTCTATAACTTCGTCTAATATCGGCTAGTAGTCCTCTACTTCTAAGTTATTACTTAGCGCCTTATCTAAGCTAATATAGAATCTATTTAGTCTTCGTAGATCTAATACTCGTTCTAACCTAGCTACTTCCGTAGATACTATTATAACTTCGAGGCTTTAACTATCTAGTATAGACGGCTCTTCTTCTTAATAGAGTATTCCTATCGAGAATAATAATAGTAAGGATAAAAGAATTAATTAGCCCTATTCGATAAAGCGAAGTATTATATCTAAGCCGAAAGATCTTTTTATATCTAATATAGAGGACTTAGACGTAGAGCTATCGACGAGTATAATAATTATACTACTAGCGATAGATTAGTCTAAGGCTTAAGTATCGAAGAGTATAGCTTCTAAGTATTAAAAGAGAGTATCTAAGGATAACTTCGATAATAATAATAGCGACGACGACGACGAGACTATCTTAGAGCCTACTCTAGAGAATCTTATAGAGATCTTAAGGCTAAAAGTAGAGGACTATAAGAAGTATAAGGAAATAATTACTAGAAACCTTAGGATAGTAAGTATAATTAAATTTAGTCCTTAAGTAACTAAGATACTTTTATATCTTATCTAAGAGAACCTACTTAAAATCTACGATATCTTTAAAAAGCCTCTTTCTAATTTTAAGGATCTAGAGAATAGGATTTAGCTATCTAGCTTCTATAAGAAGTATTAGCCTAAAGCTTATTAGCTTACTAGAGTATTTATATTCTTAGTAGCTCGCGATCCTATAGTACGCGATACTAGTAGAATCTTAGCCGACTTTATAGATCTCGGTAAAACGATAGTTTAAGCTCTTCTATATTAGAGATATAAAGTAATTATAGATATACTTCTTAATTACGAATACTAGTTAATCTATAATAACTAAAAGAAAGATTCTAGATATACTAGCTAGGGATATAGATAACTATATTAGCTAGCTAATTAACGCTATTCTAGTTATAAGAAGTTTTACGTTAAATATAAATACGAGTACGAGAGTCCCTTAGTAGACTTCGAATATATCTAAGATATTATAATAATAATTCTTAGTAGTAGTCTTATTAAGTATATTACGAGAAAGATACTATTATACTTTAACCTAGAGGCGATAGATATAGAGATTATATACTTCGTAGGATTAATACCTATATCTTAGAATATCTACTAGAAAGATTATACTTAATATAATAAAGCTAAATATACGCCCTTAATAATTATATATAACTTTAAAGTAGGAAAGAAGAATATCTATAGCTCCGATATAGCGAAGCTTCCTAGCTATATTAATAGACTAGATATTCTCTACGATATTCCTAATAGTCTCTAAAAGTATCTTATTATTATCGGTAAGTAGAATATACTACTAAAGCTACTTAAGGACTTTAATCGTAAGGTAATATTTATATTTATAAATTAAAATTAGGATAAGAGTATCTATAAAATAGCGCTAGTAGCCTAGTCTACTACCTACTATAATATACTTCCTATAGTACTCCTTATAGTTAATAAGGCCTATAAAGACTATAGGATCGCGGATAATAAATAGAAAAAGATCGACCTAAAGATAATAAAGCTAAAGACTAGTAAAGAAGTAAAAAAGATACTAAAGTAAGTACTAATGCCTAAGATAAGATTATTCTCTAAGAATAATATAATAAGCCTTATTTATAAAATAAATAATAATATAAAGACTAGGATAACGTAGTACTATATTACTAGAATACTAGTTTTAAATAGCTAGAATACTATATCTAATTAGGTTAAGATCCTTTATAAGTATAGTAATAGAGATTACCTTAGTTAACTAACCTCTAGGTAGGCGTATAATATAGACGGTCTTAATATATTCGCTAGGTAATCTCTAGATACTAGGTTCTAGACGTTTCTTAAACGTATAAACGATAGTAATATAAATATAGTATATAGAAATATAGGCGATATCGAAGATAAGCTTAGTATTATCTAGAATATAATATCTAGTTTATAGAAATTAGTACTTATATATCTATATATAATAGAATAGCTATTAAGTAATAATAAATTACTTATAGACCTAGTACTAATAAAGACGGAGACTCTCGATATAGATCTCCCTAACGAGCTAATCTAGTAGTTAAATTCTAGTACTAATACGTTATTTATAAAAATATATAAGCTTTAGAAGAAGAGGAAGCTTAGTAAGAAAATAATAGATTAGATCTATATAAATCGATTCTACTAACTCTATATATAAATCTCGATTCCTAGACTTCTAAAGAACGATTTATATAAGAGAATAAATAAGTATATTCGATATAAGAACCTAGACCTCGTAGCTTCGTAGCTAAAAAAGCTTAACGAAAAGATAGAGGAACGTATTATAGAGTTCTATATAAAGTTTACGCAAGACGAGATAAAGCACTTTAAATAGATAGGGACTAATTCAGACAATTGTCTATATCGCAACTTTCTATAGGAACTTATCGAAGGGTCGCCAAGGATCTAGAAAGCTATCGAGCTTGCGAAGAAGCATATAGAGAACGACCTAGTAGATAGCACGAAATCCGCAATTACGAGTACTCTTCCGCTAGTAGCCTACATAACGTAGTTGGTAAGTTTACCGGGACGAAGTGCTATAAAGATTGATACTAACATCGGTTGTAGGAGCTCGAGCGCTAGAAGATTTCATCGAAGCTAATCTGGGGAAGTACTAAGAAGAAGGTACGGGAAAGCATTATCAGCGAGTACAACAAAGGTCAGGATGTGGGTCCAAAGATTATTGTGGCTGCGATGAAATGCATTAACCAAGGAGTCGATTTGGTTGAGGGCAACCTCCTGATTCTGCTAGACTGGGACTAGGACCTAGCAGCCGTCGCGCAAGTTCTGTGCCGACAGCATCGTAGCACACAGACGCGAAAATGTGTTTGCGTGAGAATGGTCTCTCCTGGAGTACGCATAGAGAAGCAGATGGTCCAGAAGGCAGAGAAAAGCAACGTAGTTAGCTCGGCTGTTGCTGCAGCTCGCTAAGACTTGAACACGATCCAGGAGAACGCCAGTTCAGGTTTTACAGTGAGATCACACACGCCAAGCTCGGGAAAGAAAAGAAGATATCGCGAATGTCTGCAGGACCAGGCAGCGCTGAGAGACCAGTTCAATTCCGAGTCTCCAAGTAAGAGACCGACGTATCGAAGGGATAGCTGAGAATGGGATCCTAGTGCTGCAAATCATGTGTCTTGTAATCTTGGTCTTGCCTACATGGTTGAAGACAGGAGAAGGATTTTTGACCTTCTCTGCTTAAGCTTTGCCGCAGATTTGTGGTAAAAGAACATCTGCCTCCATGTACAAAGAAGAACCTCAAACGCATTTGACTTGGCTGCTTTCTTTGTTGTAGTGCTTTGAACTCCAGCACCGCTTCCCCGTAACCCAGGACATCCTCTACTCTGGGGCTCGGAATGGACACCACCTCACAAGATGGATTGGGTTGTCGCTGCAATGCGGCAGAAGCTGAACAATCACTAGAGACTGTTTGACGTCAGGGATTGGCAGAGGCACCAGCCGCCCAAGGGCACAATGACAGAACGCAGGAGTTGAGCCTTCTGCTCTGCAAATCCTCAGAAAGAAGGACGTCTCTCGTCCCTTGAACGATTTTATACCGCTCCGCCCTGCATGTGCATTAGTTTCTCAGTATCTGCAACTGGCAGATAAGCGCGAGCCAGACTCATACTGCAGGGCAAGATGAATGACATCGCAGCGCGCACTTGATAGTGAAAGGTCCGAACGTCAAGGGAAGGGCAGGTCCCAATTCTGATTAGAACGCCGAATCCTCGCTAAGCTGCCCAAAAGCTCGAGATGCTTCGGAACTTCAGCAAGCCAAGCGACCAATCGAGGGAAGTGGTACATTCAGAGAGCTCTGGAAGAGAACAAAAGCGAGAAGAGTGGGCGAGCGTCAGGAAGAATTGTATGATGAACTTGCTAGGACGACTATCGAAAAGAGGCGAGAGCGTGATCAAGGAAGCCCTCCGCCTAGGAGAATTCATGCTCACTGACTTCCGCGAAGTCCTTGAGATACGATTCCCAATCTCCCAAGTTCTTCTCCTCCCTCACTTCCGCTGGCGGGCAAGGACGATATGCAAGGGAGTCAAGATTAGCTGTAGAGCGACCGGGAGCTAGACTTCGGACTCGTTTCGAAAGCAATCCCATCAGAGCTTGCATGGTGAATACCGCGTCATTGCCTGCGTTATGCAGGTGTTCTTCTCGATGCGGAATTTGAAGCTCCTCTAGGCAATCGTGTAGCTTCAAAGACGAGTTTGTGGAGCGCGTTGTCACCTCTCTTGCCAAAATCGCAACGTCAAAGACTCCAGTGACCATGGGCAGATCTCTCTCGAGGTCGATTCCGAGGTGTTTCAACGAGTACATATCGGCGCCTAGCCCGTAGCCAACAATCACGATTTTGCGCAAGGCTTGGTCGCGGGGTGTGATGTAGTCGTGGCTGGGTCCAAGATCAGAGTCACTATCTGAGGAAGGCGACTCCGGATCAAAGGTAAGAGGCGGCGGTGTTGATAAGCTACGATCCCAGTCAAAAGTCGCCGGGCTAACGGGAGGCTCACACGCCCCGTTGTCTTGTGTATTTGGCTGTTCTTCCGGTATGCTTAGACTATTGATTATGACTTCTCGTAGATCTTCGGGCTCAATTCTCTCGGTATCACCAAACACAAACCCGCGATTGCCGCCGTTTGTTCTGTAATTCATCGCATCGATATGTGTTGTTCTCTCGCGCGTCAAAGTTGGTTGAAGAAGAGATCTTGTGTCGACCGTGGCAAAGCCGTATCCAGAGATCCCGCCCCTGCCCTCTGGCATTCCCTCCAGATCAATCGACGCAAGCACAAAGTCGTTCGAGCCGATCGATGACATCGTCCCGGTAGCGAATTCCGTCAGTAGATCAGATAATATAGCCCTACCAGCGACGTTGATAGGTCTGCTGCGGGTTCGCAACCTCTTTAGACCGCTCTCTTCCCATTGACTGAACAGCGCCATGCCGTCCTCGATTAAGCCCAGTAAGGATGCGTCATCGTTTCGGAAGTCGGCAAGGAAAGCTTTGCGACTGTGTTTGTAATGTTCTCGCAATGCTCCGACGTCGCCGACCCGATACCATCGTTGCTGATACTGCGCAAGCCGACTCTTTTTCTGTCTACGAGGCATCTCTGGAGGTATTCGGCACTGCTTTTCGCAGGGTCACAGGAGTGTAGAAGCAATATGGTCAGTGTTAGAGGTGTCGTATAGTAATGCAGTCGAAAGTTCATGTGAAGTGCAAAGTGTGGGTTTTAAAGAAGAGTGCTAGAACTGAGGACCAAAATTCGAGGGCACGTGACGAAGGCACGTGCACAAGCTTATAGAGAATGGTCAAGTGGACAAGAGAAGACTCTCAAGAAGCTGAAGGTCAACGCGGGCGCTGAATTGCTCGAGAACTGGTGAGTGCACATCAAGCTCGATCTAGGAGCCTTCCGCGCGAGCAGCTAAGCGCAGGCGTGCCTTTTGCTGACGCGCTCCTTCCAACTTCTTACAACGGCCATCACTGAGCAGGAACCCACGCTGGCTTCCTGCTCACTACCTTCCTGCTCACTACCTTCCTTTCCCACGCATGGCTGACTCTCGGCAGTCCCAGAGAGAGAGCTATATGATGTGAAAGTAAAAGGCATCTTCCAATAACATCTTCGGTCGTAGTATGCAAGCGGTTAAGCATCCTGGCCCACATATTTATTACATTCATTATGAGCATTCGTTACCAGGCGCCTTCGGGTACATGGGTTCGAATCCCATCTACGACGTACATGTATTTTTTGGTCCCAAGGACAATCTGGGGTCCATAATGCACGTCGTCCTGGTATTCTCGTGTACCGCCGCGAGGGCGTGGGTTCAAACGGAGTCCATGGCACATGCAATCCCCGGTCCGATGGCACCCTGAATCGATTGCTCTTATAGTGCATAATTTTCGCTTTCGAATCCTGCTATCATCGGGATTCAGAGGCTTCTGCTGCAATAGCTGGCGAATTCTGCTTCTTGGGACTGAAAATGTTTGGCGACACCAGACATTGCTCTGTTTGGACTTAGCGCAGAAGTGAGGGTGCCTTCCAGGCAGGTACGGTCCCTTCGTGGGGCTTCCTGAGTCTACCTTCTTCAAGAAATGCAGTCGAATGCTTGCAAGACGCTCGGGAACTCCGCACACGCGAGCAATCGGCGATGATGATGCAACGCTGGGTTTGGAAGGCTTGAGAGATGGCCGTGCACACCCACACGCCTCAGGTTACTGTTGTAGTCGGATCGGTGTCTTTCTCCGCCGCCCGCTTCGCAGCGATAAGATTTCTCAGGCACTTGACAGTCGTTTCAATAGGATACGAACTCGCATCGGCTGCGCACCTGTGTTGCGAGACATGCATACCTCCCGGACTCTTCAAACAAGTCTCTTCGGCGAGACAGAAAGAGAGCAGCGTGGTCAGACATCTGAAGCAGCGAGGTATTGTGCAGATTAGATCGCCAGACCTGTGTTACATGATCATGGACCACGAACGAAGTTGGGCACTGTGTCCCTGCAACGATGGCATCGTCAAATGGCCATTAATAGAAGCTGTGTAGCCTCCGCTGTCCATCTAGCCATTGCGCTTGGCCAGGGTATGAAAGCACGTGAATTTCAGAATCCCCTTCATTGCAGATGAGACTTCCTCGGCGCAGAACTACATGAAACGCAACTTCGCGCGTGGCGCAACAAAGTCAGGCAGTCTCAAGTGGGCGTTCGCTGAGACCATGTCTATGCATCTTTCGTAGAAGCTCTGCATTTACTGCTCTTGATTTGTGTATGCGTTCTGGAATGCAGTGTGGAGCTCACACTCCAGATGTGTCGCCGGCGCGTGGGTGCCGCAGAGATTCTGCGCAGTATTGTTTTCGCGGTAGGAGCCGGAAGTGGTTGTCGTGCTATCGGGGTCGCCAGCTCTTTCCCTGGTACTATGGAGAGATGGAAGCCTCGATAGGAGTGAGGTCCTCCATCGATTAAAGTTCGGCTAATTAGCTGCTTCGGAAGCCTAAACATGAAGAGCGAGACAAAAGCGCCGCACGGGCTTGCTGAAAATGCCCTTAGATGGTACCATATCATTTGCTTGCTATAAACTGTTCAGACTACTCATGCAACAAGTCTTTGGTCCATCCTCTCAATTGCACGTCGCGCCGCAGATTGCTGTATCGTGAGCCTTGCATCTAGGCACACCCCAAAGTACAATTCATATCCGGGCCTCCAGCACGCATAATTGCATGGTGGAGACAAGGGATATCTTCCTCATCGATATCAAGAATCAAAGGCAGATCTCCGGTAGCGAACCACTTCCTCCCATCGGCGTCCTCCGCGAAGTGCCAACTCGTAACTCTACCACATTTGCCAATCTCGTGTTTCAGCTTGCGCGCGGTTGTCACCCAGTCGAACCCCAGAACCTTGAATGAGTCGAAATAACCTGACAGCGAGTCGACGCAGCAGTAGGTTGACGGGGAGAAATTCGGTGAGGCAGAGACGTTGGTAGCGCTTGGAGTTGCGACAGACCATGGAACTGTCCCAACTGGTGCTGGACGCGATGGAGAAGATGTTGTGGTGAATGATGTGGGCCCGTATGATGGTTTAGATGTCTTCAATGTCGTCCAGAATTCACTTGTAGAGCTCGAGGATCCTGGTGTCATGGGTACAGGAAGACCTGCAGGTCCTGTAAAGACTGTTGTGATGGACGATGCCGGCTTGTACGTAGATTTAGACGTCTTCAATGTCGTCGTAGGCTCACTTGTCGAGGTTGAGGACTTCGTTCGTACGGGTACAGGGAGACCTGTAAAGATTGCAGGCGTCGCACTCTCACTGATAGAAGAGCTTTTGATTGTTGTGCGTACCGTTACAATCCAATCAGGAAGACGTGATGGGACAAAGGTCGGCACAGTCTCACTTGTAGAGGAGAATGTTGTCGTTGTTCGTGCGGGTACAATCCAATCAGGAAGACCTTGAGAGTTTAAAGTACCTACAGGTAGTCCCTGAGGTACCGTGACCTGTGGTGTGACGATTGGAGGTCGTGAAGTAGAAGGCACAGAGCCTGCAGTCACTTCCCTATTCTCTGTGGATAGTGATCCTGCTGAGGCCAGCAGGCCTCCAAGTGCTGCTCTACCAAGTTGCATGGTTCTGTGCAAGGTGCCTTTCGGATGGAATTTTGTCGCTGTTGTCGTGATTAGAGGTCAAAAATCCGCCAATCGCTATAGTCCGACCACAAAGAGAAGAGTAGGCCTGAAATGTCACTATTGATGGTTTTCAGACACTGTGGACTCAGCATTTTGACAAGCAAAGTTTCCATAAAAGTTGCTCATCTACCACTTCGTAGCTTACACCTCTCTTATGTGGCTCTCGCAATTGGACGCAGGTTCAAGAGCCATTTTGACAGTTGTGCAGAATGACTCTGAAGCTGGTTTTGAAAGGCTGATTCGACTGCACACGCTAGTAGTGCCGTGCTGCTACTGCTTGGTTCTCTGACTGTGGTCTGCTGATAGTGTGAGACCATGCTTCATCTCCAGCACGTCTATCGACCGCCTGCGTTGTCGATGGAAATGTATTCTGAGTAATGCAAAGAAGGAGCGAGATCAGTGAATGTTTTCTTGGCGACAGGGAAACGGCAAGGCGCGGCCCGCTGGCGTCCCGCGTTAGCGCGAACCCTCTTCATTGCTGTGAAGAACTGCATCTCAAAACTATGCCGCAATGTTAACCAGGGATGAATAATCTCGTCCGCCTTCGTACAGCGCTGCTCAGGTCGCTAGTCAACGGCACAAATGGGCATCGACCAAGGCGCAGACTTTCTACGGCATTCCAGCCAATCACCCCAGCACTCGCCTCGCAGCATGAGCATCAGTCTCACGTGTCGAAGGACAGCTATGGAGCAACGCATCAATCACAACCAAAAGTCTTCCATCCCAAAGCAATGACAAGGAAGGAGCGGTACGCAGCTATGCAGGATACACGTTTTGGACCACCGCCTCCGCAAGCCTTGGCGCTCCAAAAAGACTTCGCAACAGGAAGGCAGGCTCCTTTTGATTATCTGCAGCACCAACTTGGCAGCGATCAGATTCAAGCACACGAGCTTGCTATCTCACTTGCTGCTGCTAAGTCCGAAATATTCGGTCTTCCACGGCGCGATCGAGTGCGTGAGTACAAGGCGAAAGGCTTCAGTGTTGCAGCGCCAGTCCTGCAACGCATATGGCATCGTCCAGAACTGTGGATCAGACTCACTGAAACCTCCGAAGCTCTGTTTGCGATCTGCTGGTTTGCAGTAGCCGAAGGCCTCGACGACATAATCATGCAATGGATTCAAATTGACTTGTCCTCCGACGCAGCAGCACTCAGACAAGTCCAAGATTTTCACGGCCATCGTATCGGTCTCTGGAGAGCGAACATACTGCGCAGCTTGGTCGATGCGCAGGCACTCCAAGCAGAGTCATGCATGGACTCCGCACTCTCCAGTGTCCTGCATTTCGAGCGATACGACCCCTTTCAAGCCTCCCCTGACCCATTGAATGATACAGTTCCGCCTCAGTCACAACCTGGCACGGTAGAGCGAGATGGGGTCGCGATTACCAAGACCGTAATCCGTCTTATTGGCCATTTAGGCGTCCGCACCTCGCGAATCAGCTTTGACACCAGTTCCATCCTCTTCGAGCAGTTCATCGGAATGATTCGTCGGATGGAGAACCCATGGCATGATACGTGGGCTCAAACGGGTCACTTGCAGCTACATTACAATATTGGCGACTTGCTACTGTGCCATCCGAAGGAACCCGACCCTTATCCGTTTTTGCAGTTCCTTGATCAAGTCACAGTCCAAAGGAATGGCGTGAATCGTGTCGTTGTGCCCGAAGGAATCTTGAACGGCGTTCGTCACTGCATGAAACGCGCTCACGCTATCTTAAATGCAGGTCGCGACTACGAAAATGCCGATCTTTTGGCACAGCTGTGCCAAAATACCTACGGGACAGCCATTGGTTCGTACGAAAACAATAATCAATATAGACTCAAGATGGTGCCAGGCTGGAATCGGACACTCAAACGACCATGAGAAGGATCGTGGATTCATTTACCGCCATTGGACAGTTCCTTTCGATCTCTACGATGAACGAGGCCAGCCAAGCCAAGGATCTACGACCGATCGTGGATATCCTCGGGACGTTGGGTACTCGCACAAGCTCACAATTGCATAGTCGCACCGAGTTTCCAGAGCAGCTGCATACCTTTTCGCTGGCAAGGAAGATGCGGCAAAGTCTTGCCTCTGCGCGTGAAGGGCATCCATCGAACAAACGAGGGAGAAATGCACAAGAAGCATTCAGCATATATGTAAGTATACCGACATGCTTTCAGGATGTAAAGCATGAATATCAAGACTCATCGAGGAGCCGCCTCCAGTGATCATGAAAATTGACGCCACTTTGCCTACCTCAGATGTTCTCGACAGCTCAACCACTCATGCAAGACTGAATCTTCGACTTTCAGAAATTATCGCCGGCCGAGTTGACCTTGTTGGTACGGTATCGACGGTGTCATGTTGGAATTAGGTTAGAATGGTACAGTAGTGGAGCGCCTTTTGTTTTACCTGGTGTCTACCGATCACCTAGTCTGATACGGTTATTGGCGTGCAAGGTCCTCAGAAAATCTCACAGTTTCGTGCTGTAATTCCGTCTTTGAACGCATCTCAGCATCTCGTCAGATGCTTTGGCACACCACTATGCCACTGCGCATTGCAATAAACATCCTCAAGCGCCGAAGCATCTTCCTGCCGAAGTCGCATGCCTTCTGGTCGCTTGGCCATTTCCGCCAACAACTCCTTGAATCCCAATTCAACACTATCATATATCCGGCGCTCAGCCCTCCAGATATCGGGATGCTTTTTGCCCCACGTATCAAACTCCTCGTGTCTGACGATAGCAGGCCTGTCGTTCTTTGAGAAATCGATATCGCAAGAATGCTGGGTCTGATGGTTAGCGACAAAGGTCCACGAGGCGATGTGAATCTTGCTGATGTACTGAAGAATGGGTAGGTCGAAGAACTCCCGGGTATCTGGCTCAATCATGTAACTGTAATATGAGCGGAAGATGTGGATACACCATCTCGTGCTCTCGTACCACAGCGGCAGAACCTCTTCACGAATATTGTGACACGTGCGGGTTAGCGGTGGCGAAACTACTAATTCCGAGTACGTGGTTGTATCGCCCCAGCCTTGGCTCTCATCCAATAAAGACTTGCACTCCCAAGCAATGTAGAACTCGTAAACCTTCAATCGAAGTTCCGAAGGCAGAGCCATCAGTTTGCCGAACAACATCCCGTCCCCATCATCATAATCTTCAAGAAGTCTCAAAAGCGCATGCTTTCCTCTTCTTCCTCTCCGTTTCCAGACCTCGGTAGGGACCTTGATCTGCCTCGTCTTGCAAATCTCGATGAGCTGACGAACATCGAAATCATCGTAAGAGATAAGGCCTCGCTCCTTCCGACAGTAGAGGTACTTCAGACGATCGAAATCGGAATCGTTGCAAAAGGGATAGCGTTCGCGACGAAATCTGCAGCGTAAGAGACTGGCTCCAAGGCTCCGATTGCTCCGGTCGAACTTCTGCAACTTCCAGTAATCTTTCTTTGGATTGTCGTCTGGTTTGAAGTAATGAACCATTTTCGTAGATTGTATGATTTGTCTTGTTTACTTGTGAGGAATTTGCAGCAGTCCAGGAGTTCTGTTCTGGAGGAAGAATTTGGAAGTCGAGTCGACTCATCGTTGAAGCTTTGCGTGGGAACCAAGAAGTATGAAGGTAAGCAGCGCTGCTGATTCGACATACCACTAAATGCCTCGCCACTGTCACTCGCAGATCAGGACCTGACTCAGATCAGGCTGAGCCGGATGTCGCTGCTCGCACTTGTGCGGCTTCCCATGCCTGCGTGAAGCAACTCTTCGAGATTGTGCCTTGATAGATTCGCAAAATAGCCTCTGCATCGCCGCGCTCGAGACGCATATCTTTTCGCTTGCTGATATCCGAAAGCAGGTTTTTCTTCTCCAATTCGATCAAGTCGTGTGTCCGCTTGAGGAGCGCTTCATAATTCGGACGCGGCTTATAATAATGCGAGGCGCTACGGTAATGCTCACTCATCAATGGCCGACCATGAGCCTGGGTCGACTTTGGAAGGTCAATTTCAAAGTAGTCGTCCTTGCATGTCTGTCCTCCCACATAGAATTCAGCTCTTACCCAAATCTTCTCGATAAGTCGCAATTGCTCGATAGGTGCAGACTTAAAGAACCGCTGATCGAAGCGATTGACGACCAGTGATTTCGGCTGCCGGTAAATCGTGTGTATCTCGATGTGCCATCTGAAATGCTGGAACCACATGGGCACCAACTCGTTCCTGGTTTGATGGCACGCGGTCGCCAGCGGTGGCGGTGCCATCAGGGTGAAGCTCTCGTAGTTGCCGTGGAACATTGAGCCTTTCCCGCAGAAGAATCGCTGCAAAGAATTCAAGTAGAGCTTGTAGATGTATATCCTCAATTCCGTAGGTAGTATCATGAGTTTTCCAAATGATGTCCCACTGTCGTCAAGCTCCTCAAGGAGTCCTCTGATAACTTTCTTCTTTCCTTTCCGTCCTTTCATGGTAGGAGGAATGACGATGCCTCTCTTCCCACAGAGGTCCCTCAGTTGCGAGACGGTGAGGTGTTCATAAGAGATCAGGCCTCGTTGTTGTCGACTCCATAGGTACTCTAGGCGGGCCCTGTTAGACTCTGTGCCATAGGGGTAGCCGGTCCTGTTGAAGTGTCTTCGAAGATCATAAGCTCCTACGTAGTTGCACCGTAATTTCCAGTAATCGACCCTGTCGTTGTCACGGTAAGTAGAGAACTGAACCATTGTGAAATCCACCGAGGCTGTCCGTGTTGCATGAGCGATCAGATGTCGCCATGCTGAGAGCTTTTATGCAAGATATGGGTAGTTGACATATCAGTCATAGCTTTCAGCGTATTTGAGAGGACACTTGTTGGCGAAGCTAAATTTTGAATCATCTTTGAGCGTACCGCAAGAATTGTCCTCCATCTCTGCGCACAGACCTAACTTGCCAAGACTCTGTATATTGGATACTCGTCATTAGCATCCACAGGCACAAAATTGAACGTGACATAAGAGTCCAGGCTCTCCGGTTCCAACACCGCAAACGCCAAAGCCGCATTCTTCTGACGAGTGCTGACATAAAAGCTCCCGGCCGGCAAGTGAACTTGCTTTTGCGACGCATCGGTAGTCACAGTATTCAGCACATGCCCTTCGTATAGCGTCGGATCGATCGTGCTCGATGTCACTGTCAGTGCCTCGACAGTGCCACGATATTCGTATTCCAGCGTTTGGATCTCCAAGCCTAAAATCTTTAGCTTAGCGGCGATGTCGCTCCACGTTTTCGGAATCAGATAGCCCTCTGGTCGTGAACGTGTCAAGTTCGCAACAGTAGGTGTCTCGATGAAAGTCACGGGTACCTCGACGACAGAGCCATTCGTGACTGAGACTAATGGGTAGGTCCTGTTGATGGTGGTCGTCGCATCTGTGATAACGATATCGTCCGTGCTGGTGATGAAGTCTTCTCGGGCTCCTTCAATCAGCGCATAGAGGTTCTCAGTGTCGTCGCGCGCTCTTTCGAGAACAGCTTCAAGTTTGAGCAATTGGGTGGCAACTCGACGCTACGTGGTGAAGGTCAGCGTGGTGAGAACAATAGTCTGTAATAGGAGATGTACCTGGAAGTTCTGATCTGCGAGCCTGATGCCACGAGTCTCGAACAGAAAAGAAACGGCTTGCGTCAAGCCTACAGCACTTTCTGCAAACCTCGCACCAGTACCGGATTGCGTGAAGACTGGCGGTGTGGTGTTCGCGGGAGCAGTCACGTAAAAGTCGTGGCGGAGTCCGTACTGGTCGAGCTTCTCACCGATTGCAGGAATGAACGTGTTCAGCGCCTGATCGCGAATATTGGGATGAATGTTGAGATCAGCACCTATGCCGAGCATAGCGTCTACGGCATGCTGGTATTCGGCATCCTCGCCGAAGGTGGTCGATGCAGTATACTCATGCATGTCGATCATGATGTGAGCAGCATACTCATGCGTTCTTCGCCAGATATTTCGAGTCTGTTCACGATCAAGCTTCACCGCTTCTCGGTTTGGGTCAAGGTTGCACGCCATACGTCGCTGGAAGTATGCCACGCCATCGACATTCCATCGTGGCTAGTAATTCACATCAGCTAAGGGCAAACGGCGGGCGATACAATTACTCACGAGAATCAAGATATCCATCTTCTCTAAGAGAGACGCAGTCCAGGTCTGGTTGGCGTCCATCTTGCCCAACAGTGCAAGAGCACCCTCGTCAGCAGCAGGCTCATTGCCGTGGATCGCAGCTTGAATATAGACTTTCAGCTTCTTGTTGTCAGAGGTGGAGCTATCATCATTCCCTGGAGTGCAATGCCTACATGAGTGTAAGCAGTCGAGTCTCTAACGCTGCATAGGAACTCACTCGACTCCGGCATGGAAATGGCAACTGTCACTGGACGCATTCGCAGAGGCTATGCCTACGCTAGCCGTATCTTGTGCAGGCGCTGAGAGATACACATAAGGCAATGGCCGGCCTTTGAGAAACGTAAGCTTCGCCCACAGAGACTAAGAAGATCCTCACCTTCTTCAGACTGAAATTCCGCTGGGCGGTATGTGATCCAGTCATTACGATCGGCTATCGATCGAACAAAGTAATCGAGCTCAGTCAGACTGGTTGGACCTTGTGTTCCTGGTGGAACGAAAGTTAGCGAGAAATTGGGCTTTGGATTGGCAGCTTACCATTTACGAATCCAGCATTTCGTCGCCCTGGATTGAGGAAATAGGGGGACAAGAGCTCTATGTCGATTTCGGGAAATGCCTGAGAGACAACATCGCTGTCTTTTATCACAGCGAGGCTATTGCCGCCATATGTATCGCCAGGTGGTGGCGCGGTCTCGGACTGGGCGATGCTAAGTCCAACACATGCCAGCAGTGTCGGTAAGATCGTAAGAGCAATCATGCTGTCTTTCGCGTGGGACCTTCGTCAGATATGGTGGAGAGCGAATTTCAATCTTATAGGCCAAGAGCCGGCCGGCTGGCATCTTATACTGCCCGTTCGATGGACTGACAGCGTCCCCAGCGGATCCGTACACGCCTAGATGGCCACGTGCGCCGAGATCAGTAGTCCGAAAATGCTCTACATGGGATGCTATAGTAGGCAGGTGGCAGTTCGATGCCACGGCAGAAATGTGGCCCTGTGCTTGGCCTACCTAGGCATATTCTTGGCCTCTCGATCTCGGTAGTGGCTTGTAGTCAGAAAGTTGTATTGCTTCGAGCCTGGTATTGAAGGAAGTATGAGCAAGAGCCTCTGTGATGAACTCATTACAAGTATGAATGCGGCGCGGACGCATGCGAAATCAGCCCAAAAGGAGCGTTTCTTCGCTGACAGATGGAGCCGCTCCAAGAGTGAGCCAAGCAGTGAAGGATTCGTAGCATCTGTGCCCGTATTATCCATTCCTACGCTCGTTGAAAGTGGTGGTACTGGCATCGAGCTGAGTATGGGCTCGTAGAGTAGTGAGGGCGCAAGTGCTTCGCGTCGCGGACTGCTTGAAGAGCATCGCGCATATGCATTGTTTCGACAGCCATCTGGTCATGTAGCTCTACGCCTGACTCCATTAAGTCGCATTCCAGCTTTTCTAAGGCCACAGTGTCTGCATAGTCCGTCACCTGAGCAGTCATTGCTGTCGCCAATCTCTCCAGATCTCTGCTCTTTAGCCATCCTTGACCGATTTTGAATTCCCAAACTAATACACAAAGATACTACGCATATTTCGATGGTGAGGCAGATGGACTCGGTCCCGAATCAGGAAATGTGGTGGTCGATTGAAGGTAATGAGAAGAGTCTCAGGTTCCGTTCCCAGGTAGAATGCAGGCGGCCGCCAAGCCGCAAGGCCGACCCTTCCTCTCCACCCCCTGTTCCTCCCCCATCTCCGCTCTCGGCGCACACAATCAGATCCCTCGTTGCCCTCGATCATCACAGTTGGCATGCGCAGCAGAACACGAACAGGTCTATTCTCACGCGTCAATTTCGAAGCTTAGACTGGACGAAGCGAAAGTGCCAAACGAAGAGGGTCGTTGTGGTGAAGCAATTAATTTGAAAGTACTTTCATATTGAACCCGTACGTTTTCAATGTATTCCACATTCCTTGCCATCGTAGATAAGGTGGGCGTATGTCCAGTTTGTCTTTCTTTCTAATGGCTATGGTCTGCTCAGGCGCGTGATGACCTGGTGTGGTATGTCTATCGAGAATGAGCAAGCGAAAATATGCTTGAAATAGAAGACTTGAGTCCTCTCAGTCTGCCTCTGCCACTCTATTCCAAGTCGTGACCGGACTGCCCGAACTAATCCTCCATGCCCTCCCCTGCAAGTCGTCCCCACTTTTGAGCGCTGTATGTACTCCAAACATGACTTTTCCACCAAATCTTCTCGTTTTCGCCAGTGTAACGAAGGGCTCTTGATTCTTCTCTCCGCTCTTCTGATCCACGCAAACCATCTGACATCTTCTACAGCCTCCCAGAAGATCGAATTGCGTTTCGCCGGTGTCGTCTCCGATGGTCATCCCGTCCCAGTCATCTTCTGCCCAAGGACGTTCTTGTCCAGGAGGTGATAGTGGGTCTTCTGCAATGATGATGTTGGCGCGAAATACAGCGTGATGGGCTGCTTTTCCGCCTTTGGCTTTGATCGTTTCGTTTAGACGATTGAGAGAGGATCGCGAGATCGTGAGGATGGGCGACTCGTTGCTGAGTAGAATGGGTCTTGGAGAAGATCCCCTGTCTTTCGGTAGATGGGCTTTGCTGTGCCGGACAGACGGCGATGATTGCGTCGCGGCTGGGAATCTGGCGAGAGTACACGGTACGCCCAGAGCTGATGTAAAGAAGTATGCGATTGCTGATGAGGTGTACATTCGTGCCTTAATCTTGTCGCCACAGACCGAAGCATCGCAGAGTCGTTCACTCAAGTCTGGTGTGGTGAATTGTCTCGGGTCTTTTGAGAGCGGAATGGTGACGTGTTCTGTGCTGCCGATGAGACGCACACGCATAACGCCTGATTTGAAGTCGAGATGAGGTCGAAGCAGAGCCATGCGTGGATATGCTTTTTGGCTGAGAGCTGCGCCAGTGCCCTGTTTCACAATACACCATTCGCGATCCCATGCGAGGCCCTCTTTGCGAACATCCCACGGCTCGCCATATGGTACTTGCCAACCGGCGCAGGATTTGATTGGGTATACCGTTAAGCTCTCAACGTAGAATCTGGGATAGAGGCTTCCATCTGATAGCATTGGGGTTGACAACACAGATGTCGTTGATGGCTCAACATTCTCCACGAAGAATTGAGTGACGAAATCGAGGAACCTTTCCACGTCACTCATCGTGCTCATGGCTCCTAAGCTTACTCTGATCACGCCCGTTGGTTTGCCATTCATGATGTCGTTCTCGCCCCCACATCTGAAGCCAGCCGAGAAGTTCTCTCGCATCTCCCAAGGCGAAAGATCGAGCGCATTGGCGACGCCTCCAGGATTGCACAGACCACCAGTCCGGAGGTGGATGTTCTTGATGGACGTCAGCTTCTCAACTTCGGCATTGCTGACCCATCGACCTTGAATGTCCATGAGATTGAACGCTACAGTCGGGCCTTGCGTTGAAGCATCGTTGTGCGGATGTCGATCGTCGGTGTAGATCTTGCACACTCGCCTGCCATTCATGTGCTTGAGTGATGATAAACCCTCATATAAGCGCCTGGCCAGTTGAGTTGTATGACAAGCTATGTGTTCCATAGAGCTAAACAGGTCAGTATGTGTATCCATTGCTGTTCCAAGTGCGACAATGCTGTGGATCGGCAATGTGCCATCTTCGAGCTGCTCGTGTATAGAACCAGATCTCAGGGCATGCCATTGTTCCTTGACACAGACGACCAGGTCTACCGTACCACCTCCGAAATATTGCCTCCGCTCGAACAGATTCGCGCATTTCTTCTTGACTACCAGTGCTCCAAGATCCGGGAAGCCGAAGATCTTTGCGAGACTGAGAACTGTAAAGTCTGGTGCGGAGTGCACATCATCCAGACGAAGCGGCGCGGTGGCAGCATAAGCTGCAGCATCACAAAGTGTGAGGCAGTTCTTACTTGAAGCCCTTGCTGCCCAGCTCATTGGTAATCTTCGACCATTCATATTTGACTGCGCAGGATATGCGAAGAGAGAGGGAGACGAGCCGACTTCAGAGGGCCTTTTTAGCCATGCCTCGACAACCTCGTCAGACTCAAAGCATTGATGATCCTTCGCAGCCTCTCTGACACCAACCAGACTGGTGTGCGAGTCAGCGTGATAGCCGTACCAGAAGCCGTTCTCTTGCTCGCGAAAGGCCTCCAGCACTAGCTTGATTGCTGCAGTGGTATTTGCAGTGAAGACCAGATCAAAATCATTTGGGTCAGCCGAAACGAACGTCAAAGCTTGAAGACGGATGCTTTCGATATCTTGTGTAGATCGTTGGCTGGATGGCGATGCCGAATGAGGGTTCCCGTACAGACTACTCATCATCTCGGCATGAAATCGGTCCATGAGCTTCTTGCTGTACAACGTAGAGCCTGCATGATCCAGGTACAGGCTGTCTTTTAGCATTGGATATTCCGAGATTCGCATATGCTCTATATAGTCGTTGTACGCTTCATGATTGAAGGTGGATGCCATCTTGCAAGAGAACTGCTGATAAGCTCAGGATGAGCGATTGCGGTCTCCTTTCACCCAACCTCCTCCCACCGAGACTTGTGGTGGTACTGCTGATTCAGAAGCAGCATTGATATTGACGAGAGAGACGAGTATCTAAACAAAGCTGGAGAGGGAAGGTGACTGTCTCGGAAAGGAGCGAAGATGCTGTTGCTCTTGCGGCGAAGATGGGCAAGAATGGGGTCGAGGACAAAGGCGAAGTCCGAAGGGGAGCAGGAAAGTGGTAAGCAGGCGGCTGTTGCCGATTGGCCATGATTGATCGGGCGCTAACGGGAGATCCCTGCTCGTTCACTCGGTCGCTCATCGCAACAATCTCTCCTTCTTTTCGTTCTTCCAACGCTTTCGTACAACATACAGCGCGACTATCATGAACGAGGACCAAGCGACCTGGCAACAAGATGCATTCGAAGTTCTCACGGTGACTTCCTCCTCAGCAACTGCGTTGACTTTTGCCTTGCTGAACACGGCTGAATGCACAGGATGTCCCCGGCTAAAGTCCATCTGCAATTCGCCTTCCAGATGCAGCGTTCAGATCGCCCAGATGGAAGCCATACTTTGAAACGCTCCGCACGGGTGCAGCGGCACACGCAAGGCACTTGTAGTTACAATGATGCTATCATTGGACTTCTCGAAAGACATTCAGCCTAGAGAGGAGAATATCGATGTCTATAAGATCGGCTTTGACCCTTGGCATTCGCGCCTCGTCCGCTAGGCTACCTTGTAACTGAATTGGAAATGCTTCGCTGTCGGCTAGTGGCACTATTGTCGTGCTTGATATGCACTACACTGGGCTCTCCTACCGGAGCCCGAGACGAACCAGGGTGCAGCAATTCGGAGAGCTCATTGACACTTTTGTATCAGAACAACCTCAACGCATCTGACGACATCAATCACCGAGGGGCCATACTCTTGGATCCATTAGATGTTACCCAGGCTGCATCTGCTTGCTCTATGATTGGAGAATCCCTCATTGGAAGAAAGCAGCTACAAAACTACAACCAGGACTACTACCACCTGCTGGCATACAGCGATCGACTCAAATCGCAGAAGCGTTACCTCATACAAGATGGAACTGTGCAGATTGGACAAAGTGGCGCCGAGCTGCAATTCTCGGCTTCAACTTCGAAGGAAGGGAGTCTACCTGTTCTCTGCACTCAGTCATCTTTGCAGAACGGTCCAAATGCCAACGGCACAACCAATGGACAGATTTCTCTGCTTTCGGGCGGCAACACATATATCGGCTTTCGAAACCAAAAGTCTTTCCGTTTCCAAGGCATCCCATACGCAGACAGCCCCAAGCGGTTCCAGTACTCGACAGTTTATAGTGCCAAGGGAAAGACGATAAACGCTACATCATACGGCGCAGACTGCACACAGGCCTCTGATTCTGAGAGCAGCGAAGATTGCCTGTTCTTGAACATACAGACGCCATATATTCCGAGAGCGGGATCGAAAGCAGGACTCAGACCTGTGCTCTTTTCGATTCATGGAGGCGGGTTTGTAAACGGCAATGGTAAGGGAACTTCAGGTCAAGATGGTGGCAATTTTGCGTCCAGGGAGGATATCGTCAGCGTGGAGATCAACTATCGTCTGTCGACTCTTGGCTTTCTAGCTATTCCCGGTACTGAAGTTAAAGGCAATTTCGGAATTGGAGACCAAATTACTGCATTACGCTGGGTACGTGAGAACATCGCGCAGTTTGGAGGAGATCCAAACAAAGTCACCATCATTGGTAAGCTGCTCGAATAGTTTACATGATGGCGCGGAGACTGACTTCCACTTCAGGCGAATCAGCTGGAGCCGGCTCCGTACGCACCTTGCTCGGATCACCCATTGTTATCAAAGACAAATTGATTGCTGGAGCTGTGGCTCAGTCAAATCTTGGCGGAGGCGTCACTCTGGGCCTAGACGGCAACTATGGGACGACATACAGCTCATACCTCACCGTGAATCAGTCATACACCAGAGCCGGAGAACAAATTTTGGCAGAGACTGGTTGCAATCAGACTGATGTCCAAGCTCAGATCTCGTGCCTGAAGCTTGTACCTGCATGCAAATTGGTCGAATTGCAGACTACGGCTCAATATGTTGTTCAGGACGGCACAATTGTCAACACCGAGCAACTTATCGTTAGCCGCAACAATGGTTCCACCGCCCAAGTGCCAGTCATTTTCGGCACTACTCGCAATGACGGCGCCTCCATAGGATCCAGCTATCCCCAATCTAACATCACTTCCATCTCAGAAGGTATTCAGCAATCGCTTAGCATAAGTGCACACTACGCCCAAGCCATTATCGACTGCGGTCTCTTCCCCAGGTATGATACCGGGAACCTCACTCTGGATGCTTTCAACATTTCGCAGCGGGTAGCAACGGACATCACTTTCCGTTGTGTAGACGAGGCAACAATCTATGCAGCATCGAAGTCATGGGCATTTCCGAAAGCGTACTACTATGAAATGGAGCGCATATACCAAGGCTACGATCCCAATAATCTCGGAGAGCTCTCGCAGGGCACCATTTCTGCGCAATACCCATATGGTGACCCTGACTCGCCATACTTTCGACTTCACGGCTCCGATCTTGGCTTCACTTACGGCAACCAAGACCCGCTTCGCGATGATACAGACTTACTAGCGAGCCAGCTGATCTCGGGCTATTTCGCTCAATTTGTGAAGACAGGCGATCCCAGTCCAGACTTGGGCTATCTCAGATTGAGGGGCTATTACGACCAGTTGAAATCTGCGCAGCAGAGCGGCGGATGGCAGCCGTTCGAGAGCCAGTCGGGGCCTGTCAAAGCGCTTGACTATCCTTCTCGAACTATCAACTTCCCAGAAGTGGAGCAGTGCAAGTTCCTGAACTATTCCCTTTCGTACTATCTGGAAGGTGGATCTTGAGTAGACCTCTATGTCTTCTGCCAATGGAACAGTCATGAGTCATTGCTTCATACATGCATAGCTTTCGTATGATCCTCTGATACCCCAGCGAAGTTCAGAGTACTTTCCTCAATTTCGCGATTCTAGCGAGGGTCAGCGAGATTCTCAACACATCCGGCGTGCGCTAGAGGCAATGTTGACTCACCTGGATGGTTACCACATTGCGCAACAGTGGTTGGGAGGTCCTTGAAGATGGTCAGAACTGATCAGCAAGACCTGAGACAGGTGAAGAAAATAGGTCGCTCTTACTGAATACATTTTCATGGCCTGTTCGGAAGACAATGACTTCATCTGAGTGTCATTGGTGACACGAGTGCTTTCAGCAATGTCAAGGAACCGACCATCTTTGCCGAGAGTGATGATCTGAAAGCACTCAAGGTCGCAAGTTGTCCCGTCATGTCGAAAGAAATGCACGATGTGACGATTCGAGCTCATGTTGCCGTTTGCGAGGAAGTGCGTCACCTCGATCTCGGCATCAACCACTGGAGTGCAGTCAGCCTCTTCTCATTAATTTAAATACGTCGTCCGTGGTCTTCCATCCACCTACTGCGGTTTCGAGAGTGAAGGACATATGGTATCAGCTCATGGAACCTATACGTCGTATCGTGGATCTGCCACGCTATGTCCTTGGAGCAATATTTCGCCAATGTCTGCTCGATGATTCGTGGACTTGGCTCTCCTACCAGTATGTCCCTCATTGACACCACGATGCGCTCCACACTCATTCGGCTGTCTTCCTTGTCATCCTCCATGTCGACCGCAGCTGCGAGAATCCATTGTTCTGAGGAAACATCAGACGACATGACTGTGTAGATGAACGGCAAACGGCATCGCCCTATCCAGTTCTCGCAAGGAGCCGCGAGTTTCGTCTTTTGCCGGAGGTCACCCATTATACTTTGCCGGGAATCCTGGTAAGAAGCAGGCTTACAAGGCTTGCTCCCACCTGTTCTGATTAACGCGACCTTGGCTTCAACTTACCAACCTACTTCTGTCCTCAGTCACGCCAGATTTATACACATCTAGACTTGGTCAAGGAACGACGCGGGACGGAACTGGACTAGTAGACCAGCCTTTCCATGCGTTTTACGACCGACGAGCTGATGAAGATAAGTCACATTCAGTCATCATCCACAGTGGCAACTCAGGAGACTACTCGATACATGCCTGAGCAGCATGCGTTTGATTGACATTGAAACACTGGAGCTGCACGACTTCGAGAACCCACCACCATACGCCATCCTCTCCCACCGCTGGACTGACAATGAGATCTCTTTCCAATCCTTCACCACATCTGGCAAAAGACAAGGCCCAGGCTTCAACAAAATCCGCGACTTCTGCGCTTTCCTCAAATTATACCCTCACTTAACGGAACGAGTGGAATGGAACCAAACAACAAAAACCAGAGAAACAATAAAAGTCCGCTGGGCATGGGTCGATACCTGCTGCATCGACAAACACAACTCAGCCGAACTCTCTGAAACAATAAATTCTATGTGGTCATACTACCAAAATGCAAAATTCTGCGTAGCATACTTATCCGACGTCCCCGAAACGGAAGATTTCGAAGCCTCGTTCATAGCTTCAGAATGGTTCAAACGAGGCTGGACATTACAAGAACTTCTCGCCCCAGCTGAAGTCTGGTTTTGTAATGCGAATTGGAACATATTGGGATCCAAACGTCTCGTATCGCTATGGATGGCACGAGACTTCCTCCGAATTCTCAGCAAAGCCTCAAAAATCCCAGTCTACTACCTCGACGACCCAACTCGCCAAAAACACCAAATGGCTTCGATAGCTCAGAAAATGAGTTGGGCTAGTATGCGGAAAACTACGAGACCGGAGGATATTGCGTATTGCTTACTTGGTCTCTTCAATATCACTATGCCATTGGTCTATGGAGAAGGAAATAATGCTTTTCGACGCTTGCAACAAGAGATTCTACGACACTCGAATGATGAGTCGATTTTTGCTTGGAGACCTTCTTTAGATGATGATGGTAACACCACCGAAACTGGTATTTTAGCTCCTTCGCCGGAGTTCTTTGCGCAGGCTCAGCATATGCATAGATGTAATCTCATCCCTCGACAACCGTATCGTGTTACGAACAAAGGAATTAAGATGCAGGCTCCTCTCATCAAGGTGTCCAGGGATCTGTTTCTATTGCAGATTAATTGTGTGGAGATTCCAGGCGTTGATGGGCCGGTGAGTGATCCACAATACCTTCATTCGGGGATTATGCATGGAGCGCATGGATGTATGGTTCCCTTGAAGAAGGATGTGAATGGGATTTTCTTGAGGGCGAACATCGATGGTCAGGAGGAGGAAGAGAATGAGGAGGCAAAGGAAGTCCCACTGGATGAGAATACGTTGCTGAAGGAATCTACGATTTATATTCATGCTCATACACCGCCTGCTATTCGGACGGATCCGGATTACATTGCGAGTAGGGTAAATGTTGTGGCGCATGATTGTCTTTCTTCGCAGCCGTTGGCTGTGATTTGGTATGATAAAAGTGCTGCGGACCAAGAAGGGACTTGCGAGGAAGGGAATTGTGGTGAAGACGAGGGACAACAGGATTCTTTGGTTTCTGAAGATCCTTCTGGTCCGAGTTTACCGAGAGGTCTGGTTTTGCCGCGTGCACCTACGAGTACGAATTCGGAGATGACGACTGGGATGCTCAAGAAGAGAATATCGTGTCAGTCCACGGCGTCTTCGGCAGGGATCCCATCGGCGGCGAGAAGGCTTATACAGCAAGCATATCTGCCTTCGCATATCGGGAGACCTCCTCGGTTCGTGGATGGGAGTGATAGAAGGCCCGAGAGTGGATTGCTCTCAACAAGCAATGAGGCGAGTAACTTGACCTCGACCACAGCTGAGGCAGGTGGTGAGATTACTCCTCACAGTGCTACTGGGCTCGCGATTTCGTTTTCGAAGTGAGGAAGCATGTGATAAAAGGTCAGAAGATGTGAAATTACGCGGCTTTCACGTAAGGCCCGTCCTCCAGGCACTGTGGTGAAGTCGCTGCGAACCACATGCCTCAGGCTCGTGAGTGTCCCCTTTCAACCACTTGGCCTCAACTCCGAGATCCGTGGCAAGTGGCGATGTTGAAAAAAAGTTTCGACGATCGCCATGTGGCTTGCATCAGCCCAGTCCTGGCAGAGGCACGCGACACCGCGGACACGGCCTCTTCGCAGATTTCTGTTTGGTTGTTGGGCTAAGCAGTAGTGCCAAGAATCCCAAGAGTGTTATGTGAGGAAAGAGCTAGCAATGCCAGGGCGTGAGAGCAAGATCAGGGAGTGGTCGTCACGGTTGTAATTCCACGTGGGCACCAGAAGTCTGGCTGAGCCTAGAATAGAGGACCAAATTGTCATACTCTTGCGCAAAGGATGCGTGTTTCAGCTATTCAGTATCCTGCATTAGGCAACGAGAATTCGTATTGAGCCGCCGAACAGTGGTTCACTTGGCCAGATGAAGCTTGACGTGCTACTCAGCTGCATGATCGCCATGTAGAGCGAACTTTGTGACTGTCACTCGGCATTCAGTGGTCGGTCCGTCAAAGGTAACGTGCTGTCGGTACAACTGCACTATTGTTTTTGATTCCGATATGGAAGCTGCGATTCAGCCGCGGCAAGATCTTGCACAACCCCTCTTCAATCCTTACGCACAGGTGGCAGCACGTGTAGATGCGATCGCAGGCAGTGGCGCAGCGTAATTGGTTCTGCAGAGTTGTTTGTCAATCGGGTGGAGACCTGAGGTTCGAATAACAGGTTTGAGAGTCCAAAGCCTCGTCATTCCGCGCGGAAACTCATGCTGGCCGGGCTTGGCACCGTGTGGACTTGGAGGAGTGAGCGCGTGGATTTGCAACGAAGTGCCTGCTTCTGCAGCTCATGTTCTGCAAAGATCGGGCACTCTTCCGACAGTCCGACGGCCAGGCGATGGCAGCATCAGGTCAGTTGGCTCGAGATCTTGCAACGATGAAACGATCTCGACTAACCCCAGACGCTTTACTGTTTCTACCTCGACAGCCGCCTCTTTTGGTGCATGCGGCGCAATCAGTAGCCACGCAGATTGGCAGAGTGCGTAAAGCGAGTTGAGCTAGTGCCACAGATATCCGGTGACGTATTTCTGTAGGCTCTTTCGGAACGCCACAGGTCTTGTCAGATACGGGCGGCGGACGACCAGGCGCATAAGAACCAATGGCGCTCGTGGGATATGTGTAGAACGATGACCCGTGTTGCAGTCATGGTGTCGAGATGGTTGCCCGTGTGTGCGTAGAAGGGATCGTGATTGATGACCGCATCGCCAGTAGAAATCAGTTGCCGTGTATTGACTCGAATATGGTCGAGGAGTTTTTCCGACCCGGCAGAGAAAAGGCAACGGTTGGCGACCCTTGTGAATGGCCAACACGATCTGCCACAAGGCTCAATGGAGTATAGAGCACGGTGGCCGGAGCAGCTGTGCCTGTGAGTTTCACAGCGCTTTTGCCGATCGTGGTGGTGGCCGTGTGTGGTCCTGCGAGTTTCCAGCCTCGTCATCTTCCTCCGTCGCTTGGCGATAGTGGGCGAAAGCACTGCGCCTCAGCAGGCCGACGACTCTCTGGCACATCCTGGCCTGCTGCAGCATTGCGCGAACTGCACCTTTCCGTTGCACGCAGCACAACTTCTTCACCTTTGCATTTCTTGCTTCATTTGAGCCGCCTACGCCGCACTGGAACGGCAACGGCACCATCAGCATCGGAATTTGCCACAAGACCTTGTTCAGCCGGGCGCCACCTCTGTGCACCCGCAGCCCACAACCGAAACAGCTTCAGCCAAAGCGGCTGTGATTAGCTGAGCGCGGTCTTTAAGGCCCTACGATTCCACTGCCACAGCAGCGGCCGCTGGCTCTGTGCCTGCGGCGACAGGAGTGAGGATACCGTCCTCGCTGTGAAAGACTCATTGACAGATACTGTCGCAGCGGACTGGCGGGAGTTAGTTCGGCGTTGGGAGGCTCTAGATCCAGAGTGCGCATCGCCAGTGCGACTCGACGAAGGGCCAGACAGGTCTTCGAGAAACGGCTGGTGTACACTGGTCGTGAGATGCGCACGCTGTCTCGCATACATACCGGAGACGAGCATCGTGGCAACGACTGCTCAAGCATTGTGAAGGACTCCGTGGCAGCATACTAGGTGGGTCGTCCCGTACACAGTCCTTGATCGACAGCAAAAGGCTGCTCTCCAAATCATGCACCCCTGCGTATTGCTTGTCGCGTAGAGCTCAGCAACTTAGCAGCATAAGACATGCCTGCTGTCGGCATCTGGCTTGTGTCGCGGGTTGATGGGCTCGAGGGACAACAATATTGATGGCAGATCGCGGAGAACGAGCACTGATCGCGCGCATAGATCTCCCGACCCGTAATATGACGTGCTGAGCCACACATGGCAGCAACAACGCGCGCGACTACCCCATCAACGTAACGTTCGCTGCTCTCGAAGGAGCGCCACGTACGCCGACGTCCATATCGTCCGGCGCGGGCGGTCCCAATACCACTTCCGCCACCAGCGGCGAGAACCCGAATCTGCTGCGCCCGCACGCGAAAGCAGTCGACCGCGCGACAGCGAGCCTCTCGCCCAAGTCAGACAAGGCGCACCTATCGCCGCGATCCACGCCATTGCCGCTTACGGGTGCGGCGGCGATGGCAGAGTTGAAACGCAGGAAACAGCAGCAACAGAACAATCAGGCAGGATCGCGCCAGACCAGTCCAAACCCGCAGGTGCAGGCAATGCAATCGCTGCTGGGCACTGGTGGAATGAGCAGGCCCGAGGATGCACCTGCGCCAAACAAAATGAGTGAACCATTTCGAAAGGTGGCAGAAAAGATCAATGTGCCCGAGAACAACGCGCAAATGGATTCGGAGCAGGAAGTCAGTCCAGTCAGCCTGGGTAGTTTTGGATCCACCTTGGAAGGCGCGGGCGGCAACAATGCGATGACCGCCACATCAAACGATCAAACTCATGCCCCAGGCCAGTTTGTGGCTGAGCCGGCGCAGATGACTGAAGGCGACTATCAACACAACAACGGGACTCATCTGGCAGTCCAGGACCAGGACAAGCAGATGTCTCTATCATATCCTGGGCCACCACCACAATCTGAGCAAGGTCAAGATGGAGCAGGACCCTCACGTAGCATGACCTTACCAGGCTTTGGACAAGCCAGCCCAAAGTCGCCTGCAGGTCCTAATAAGAGACACAAGTGTCCATATTGCGCCACAGACTTCACGAGGCACCACAATCTCAAGAGCCACTTACTCACGCACAGTCAAGAAAAGCCATATGTTTGCCAAACGTGTCAGGCACGCTTTCGGCGATTACACGACCTTAAGCGCCACACCAAACTTCATACTGGAGAACGACCGCACACGTGCGATAAGTGTGGCAGAAGGTTCGCACGTGGAGACGCGCTTGCGAGACACAATAAAGGTCCAGGTGGCTGTGCGGGACGTAGAGCAAGTTTCGGCGGCGACGATGAGTTTGGAGACGGTGGAGAAGGCATGGATGGTGTCGAATATCAAGACGACGATGACGGCACTGATGAACATGGTCGACGCATCAGTGAGCCGAATCGAAAACGGCAACAGCTCGAAACTCCCCAGGATCCAAATCGGGCAGTGTACCGACAGCACTCGAGCACATATCCACCTACACCGCGTCAACTACAGCAGCAGCAAGGAGGCAGCATGGGTCCACCACAGGTTGTTCACCCAGGCGCAGGTAGTGTCACATCGCCTCGTGACATGAGTGGACAACAGGGATACTACGGCCAAGGCCAAGTGTTCGGGGAACCTACCATGTTGACTTCTTCACCAAAGCCGCTGTCGCCTGGACAGCCACAAGATCAGCATCGCTTGAGTGTTGGCGATGGCTCTGTACAGCTTGGTCGCAACCGGTCGACCAGCTTGACTACGCAATTCCAACAGCAGCACTTTGGACGTGGCTCGGGTGCTCGGACGCCACCACAGGCCAATGCTCAATTTCAGCAAGGTGCACCACACATCAATTTGCCACCCATAGGCTCGACCAGCCAGCCACAGGCTCGTGGCGGCATGCAAGCTGCTGCGATGCCCGGTGGTCCAGCACCTACTATGGCCGGGCAGCCGTTTAATCCATCTGCCCAGCACGGCTCGAACCCCGGAAGCTTGTCTAGCCATGGCAGATCTTCAGGAAGTAGTATGCGCGATATGGCTGGACAAGACCCCAACGATATCTGGGGTTACGTACGTCAGCTTGAGCAGAAATTTAGTAGGATGCAAGACGAGTACGAGCTACGGATTTCGCGGTTGCAGGAAGAATTGATCTCGCTTAGGGGGCAGGTCAACAACCTCAACGGCAACACTGGAAGCTACAGCAGCGACATGGGAAGGCAAGGGCCTTACCCGTGACTACAAGGTCGCAAGACCACCGACACTAATGTACATTACCCACTACCGTACAGGACCCCACAGGCCATCGCTCAAGCAACCTTAACGGAGCAGGCCCGGACGGCTTGATACACGGAAACCAATATACCCCCATTGAGTTTTGACATCGAAAGGACATGACTGGCGTTACTGTCTGCAAGCGAGTCGAACTATTGATGTTTGTTTGCGGCGGCTGTACGACTACTACGGGAGGCACAGCGAGGAGTAGAGGCAATGAGATCTGGAGGGTATTCTGCTTGCTTCAAAAGTAAGCTCGCTCATGTCGCATTTTGGATTTTGGATTCCCCCTCGTTCGCTTTTGAGTTCATCACTGTATTTAGAGGAGAGAAAGAGAGCACAGATTGACAAATCTGCGAGAGCGGCTCTCGAAAAATGAAACGAGTTGATAGATGGCATCGTACGAGTGCGAGACGTGATGTTCCCTTGGTATTGTTCGTCCGTGACAAAGCGTTGCTCCTTTGATGCTCATAGGCTGGTTAACGAAGAACTGCGACATGGGTGCGAGATGGCATGCATGTCAGCTCCAGCAGAGCTTCGACGACAGATGCTTTTCCTGCGCGGTCCATACGGCGAAGAGAAGACCTTCGCCCTGATCCCTACTCATCGTGACAGTGACCATACCTGTGTGGCTCAGCATGTCAACGCTGATGACGAGGCTGAGCGTGGAATCAGCAGATGGCGATGGCGCTCTCTCCGCAATCTGCAGGGGCTCCAAACGCTAAAGAATGGTTCGATCTTTTATTGATCCGCAGCCAATTCGAGAAGGGCCATTTCCATTACTCCTCGCCTCCACGAAACCCTTACTGCAATCCGATACTAAATGCACAGATCCCGGAGACGACGCGACGAAGTATACAGGAGGAAGCATTGTTAGCAAAAGGATTGAGCTGCGAGTGCGAGGCACAAGCTACAACTAGTCCTGCCTCTGCGCTGGCATACAGGCTACTCGGACTAGACCAAGCCTCGACAATGCCTGCACAAACAATGAGCGCAACGCATAGCAACGGAACCAATGGACTGCATGTGAATGGTGCTGGTGGTGTAAATGGCACGGGCGATATACGGCATGGGCAATCACGGTCTCCGACTAGAGATTCGCATTGCCAGACTACCTTCGATGACGTTCCCTCTCCAAAAGTAAATGGCCATAAACGAATACCAATGCATCAGCGAAAAGAGTCCAATCCTCTTGCTCCGCCCTTCATAGTCTCCGCGCCCGGTAAGACAATCGTGTACGGCGAACATGCAGTTGTGCATGGGAAAGCAGCTATCGCGGCAGCCATCTCGCTACGCTCATACCTCCTCTGCACAACACTCTCGAAGTCGCAACGAACGATATCGCTGAGATTTACGGACATTGGGCTAGACCATACGTGGAACATCAAGGCATTGCCATGGAAAGAGTTCGCGCCGAGAAAGAAGAAATACTATGACTTGGTCACGACATTGGATAAAGAGCTGGTGGAAGCAATGAAGCCGCATATCGATCCTGTGAGTCCAGATGTGGCACCAGACAAGAGGAAGGTACACCATGCAGCAGCAAGCGCCTTTCTTTATCTCTTCATGTCGCTTGGGTCAGAGCATTCGCCCGGCTGTATATACGCGATGCGATCGACGATACCCATTGGAGCGGGGCTTGGAAGCAGTGCGAGTGTGAGTGTATGCATTGCAGCAGCACTCCTGATCCAATGTCGAGCGCTATCTGGCCCTCATCCAGATCAACAGAGTGAAGAGGCGGAAAAGCAACTCGAGCGAATAAACAGGTGGGCCTTCGTAGGCGAAATGCTCATCCATGGAAACCCAAGCGGCGTCGATAATACAGTCGCAACAAATGGCCACGCAGTCCTCTTCCAACGAAAAGATTACAGCAAGCCTCCTTCCGTCTCAGTGTTGCGAGACTTTCCCGAACTCCCTCTTCTCCTCATCGACACTTGCCAGCCAAAGTCGACGGCTGCCGAAGTTGCCAAGGTGCAGCAGCTCAAGTCCTTACATCCTTTGGTGGTCGACAACACCCTTGCCGCCATCGACGCCATCACAAGATCCGTCTACGAACGCATCACAAGCGACGACTTCGATCCCCACGCGAAAGAAAGCATCGCACATCTGGGTGAGCTCATGAGCATAAATCACGGCTTACTCACCAGTCTCGGCGTTTCGCATCCTCGTCTCGAAAGATTACGATATCTTGTGGACCAAGCTGGTGTCGGCTGGACAAAATTGACTGGAGCTGGTGGTGGTGGATGTGCGATCACATTGCTCAAGCCACCAGAGGAGAAGGCAGCGAATGGCGACTTGAATGGCGAGGCTGCGACCACACTTACGCCAATGGAGGAGCTCGACGCTGGATTGAAGTCGGAAGGCTTCATTAAGTACACGACGACCCTCGGTGGTGACGGGGTTGGCGTGCTATACCCTGCGGTGATCAATGACGCTGAGATCGATCAGGATATGTTCTTGACGGCAGATGGAAGGGAGGAGTTGGGTGAACTGGTGGATCCTGTGGATGATCGGGATGCTTGGAAATACTGGAGACCATGAGGAAGAGGCCGCTAATTCTGCTGTGACTTACTGTGAGCGTTCGTGAATTCTTGCGAGGCGTTGCGGAGAGCGAGCCAAAAGGCATTGTACGAAGGTGGCAAGTGTGTACTGATACCAAAGAGCAGGAAAGTTACCTACCAATTCTAGCAGCTTCTTTTCGCCAATGCGATACGAAAATTGTTCGAGAGCGCGGAGCTTCGTGGTATCCTCGCTGCTTCATTTCGTGATAGCAAGTACTCTACAAGACACGGCGCCCAGGGCCAGGGTACGAATCGATCCAAGAGCGGCTGTACTTCATGGACGCCGTTGGCCCGCAGACAGCATGACGCGAGCATTCTGAGCAAGATGGGGCGCATCTCGTAGGAAAATGAGCAGCCACGAGGTGGTGCCGCCGTCGAGAAAGCAGAGTCGGACGGCGGGCGTACAGACTCGCGCCTTCCTCGCGGCGAATCTCACGCTACTCTGCGACGGGACTTCCCCACCTCGCGATCTGGAGGGCAATCTGGTGCCATGCTCAATACCTCTTCCTGAACTCACCGAAAGTATCATCCGTGCTATCGACACCACATCGCCGGCCCGGTCGACAAGCTCGAATGCAGACGGAGCTTAGCTGGCATCAGACTGACGGTAACACTCGCTCAATAGCGGCAGCGCACATTGCAGCAACTGATGTGTCCCACAACAGTAGCCAGATTTTCTGGACTCCGTGACGTATCTTCTCAGCTGAGTGACCGCTCCACAAGCAAAGTGATTTGCATGTGACGGTGGTAGAGGACCAGCATGCGCTTCGATGCACCAAGCGGCGGCACTCCTGAAGCTGAATGAGCTTCAACAAGGGAGTAGGAGCGGAGGATCATCATAGCTCCCTGGTCATGGGAGATGAGCTCGCCGTCCACAACGAATGAAAGGCGGAACCTTGTTCATGAGCGGAACAATGGCGGCTTGCGGGGTCAAAGCTCGTAGCGGAGGCGTTGGAGGCCATTCCTGGTGCATCGACGTGTATTGTGGAGCTTCGAAAGGTGTACGATCTGAGCGAAGGCGACCAGATGGCAACGATCGTTCCTCTGGTACTTCTGCTATCGATGGCATTATCACCTTTCTCGGGGAGGATGCATTGGCTACGTACTGCCAGCGACATTCGCAGACCTACTCGTCGCCTGCCATGCTTTGGCGCTGAACGGGCTGCGCGAAGCTCAGGCAGCGGAACAACTCGCGATCACCTCTTCCGACTCATTTCGTGTACACGTCGGAGACCTGGACACCATCATCGGGAGAAGAGCTCCTCTATTGCTACAGCCTGTGATTGCACATGAAACAGTCATGCGATACAGCATGGTCTGGAACTCGTCTCATAGCAATGCTGATATGCAAGTGACGTCGGCAACACTACCCGGCCTTCGAGCGGGAAGCATGTGCAACTCCACACCATATCGGGAACGACAAAGATAGCACCATCTCAATCCAATCACGACTATCATGCACTGCATCTGTGGTTGACTCCCTCGTGTTCGCGACTGCATAGCTATGGGGTAATTCGATCTAGTCAATCGAGACACTATGGGGTAATACAATCTAACGAACAAGCGCAGGGCGTAAGTTATAGGGTAAACACCTGCAAGTTATAGGGTAATTCAGGATATCTTATAGGGTAATGCAATCCTGGATACCTGCGGCATACCGGAGCACGAAATCTAGCCGGAACTTTGCGAAACTTTCTCGAGCTTCAAACCCGCTCGGTTTCTTGTTCCTGACTAGGTCATGCATCCCACCTCACACGCCGACAGCACCTCACTCTCGAAAGTCCAATGCATCTGGTACACTGTCGTCAGCGTCTCTTATCTCTGCGATGCTGCTGACAGGGATTGCGCTTAAAGCGGGATAGTAGGAACGAAAATACCTCGAAACCTTACAGGTGCTACTTTTGCTACCGGAGTCATGCCGTTCGACGGTACGAGCTGGTGGATGACTGGTATGGATATGGCTGGAGCTTCCTTCACGTATCGGAACGCTCAGGCGGTCTTCATCGATTGGTGCTAGAGATAAGTATCTGCTACTTCTTCTTCATCTCTGACCGTCCCACATCTGGATCTCGAATTGTGCTCTCATACCAACGTACTGT
The DNA here is from genome assembly GCA_014298035.1 of Pseudocercospora fuligena. Classification (NCBI taxonomy): domain Eukaryota; kingdom Fungi; phylum Ascomycota; class Dothideomycetes; order Mycosphaerellales; family Mycosphaerellaceae; genus Pseudocercospora; species Pseudocercospora fuligena. The sequence continues at coordinate 98,701 of JABCIY010000055.1, read as the reverse complement.
ATAACTCCCAATACATATCATCGACTTCTATCATCCATCAGAGTGCTTGTTCACACGCCACAACACAATGGCAATCGGAGCAAAGACCTCCCACCGAACCCGCTACGAAAAGAAACCATGGCGAAAAACACCACTTGTAGAATCCACAAAACTCTCTGAAGCAGCAGGATGGTAAGGAAATCACCACTCACCCCTTCCCATTTCTCCTCTGATAAAAACGCACGCCCCGATGGCTAAATTGAAGAAGCAGAATCTTTCTCAAACTCGAAAACCTTCAACCATCAGGCTCCTTCAAATCCCGGGGTTTAGGAAATTTGGTTCTCAAAGCCTTCTACTCCTCCCCCGACCCCTCCAAACTCCACATCTTCTCCTCTTCAGGAGGAAATGCAGGTCTGGGCGCCGTCTACGCCGCAAATTTCGTCGGTCGTCCTTCCACAGTCTGCGTCCCGATGTCGACAAAACCACACATGATTGAGAAAATTAAAGCTGCGGGTGCTACGGAAGTCATACAACATGGACCGACATTACACGCTGCGGATGTTTATTTAAATGAGGTGATTATGCCGGAGGCGAGGAAGAGGGGAGAAGTTCCGGTTTATGTGAATCCTTTTAATCATCCGGATATTTGGGAGGGGCATTCGAGTCTTGTAGATGAGGTTGATGAGCAGATGGGAGAAATTGGGGAGGATGCTCCGGATTTTATGGTTTGTTCGGTGGGAGGGGGTGGGTTGTTCAATGGGATTGTTGAGGGGATTGAGAGGCAGAAAGTCAAGTATGAAGGTGAGGAGGAGTGCGGGGGTTGGGATAGGACGAAATGTGTGTGCGTCGAGACCGAGGGGGCGGATTCTTTGGCGCAAAGCCTGGCTCGAGGAGAAAACACTACACTCAAAGGCATCACCAGTATTGCGACAAGTCTTGGTGTGGTTCGAGTGAGTGACCGAACATTCGACCTCGTGAGGGAAGGACGGAAGACTGGCAAGGTGAAGAATGTTGTTCTATCTGATGCCGAAGCTGCCATGGGATGTTGGAGGTTGGCTGAAGATGAAAGGATTCTGGTTGAGGCGGCTTGTGGAGTCAATGTTGCTTTGTGCTATGGCAACAGGCTAAAGAAGGCTCTTGGGCGACCTGTCAGGCCGGATGAGAAGGTCGTTCTTGTCATCTGTGGAGGCTCGAATGTGTCTACAAGCATTGTCGAGAGCTGGAAGGAGGAGTACGCTCAAGTTCTGGAGACGACGATCTATTGACTACGACTGTTATGATTCATGACTTGAAGGACTTTTTGGCGATGGATTTTCGATGTGTTTTACTGCTCATAGATCATATCTATTCGAGCCATTGTTTTAGTTCATTATATCTCATAATTTTGTGCATCTTTCAAGCAATACATGTTGACCTTATAGCTTGACTGGAATTTCCCTTTATCAAAGACCATTGGCGACTGAGGTCGTAATGTGCATGGTGTTGACTGACATGGAAGGAGTTGTCGCGACCCGGTGAAAAATCAGGAGTTGTGATCCTCTCCATCCTGCATGATGTGGACAAGAGTTTCGCCTAGAGCCTTGGAGCACTCTTCAATCTCAACGATGGTGGCACCGCGTCCACAATTGGTTGCTTCGTATCACCGTCAACGCTTATACTTCCGCCTTGTTGCGAGAAGTGAATCTGGCGTTGATAGAGCGACGCCGAAGAAGCAGCCACATGTTGCCTTGTTTTACTTTCTCCATCTCTCTTGATCGTCATGTTACGCTTCCCAACATGATGTTAAGGTCTAGGAGTCGCAGACATACTACTTGATGTTGTTCCAGACCCGCCATCCTCCTTAGAGACACAGGTGTCGAGGGACATTTGCAGTCATTTGCTCCAGCACCAGAGACTTTCGAACTGGCCTTTTCCACTTTGCTCAAAATACCCATGTGGCGGAGCTTGCTCTTCTGCAAGCTCACGGTAAGACTCTGGTTGTAGGTGCAAAAAGTGCTGAAGAAGTGCTCGAAGACCGGACAAGACAATGATTCCGTTGTCTGACGAGGTCGCACAGAAAGGTCTCCGACTGTGGGTCGAAGATCGTGTGCAATGCTTCCGAATCTTAACGTCCCCTGTAGGTGCTCTTTGGGTTGAGCATCTGATCGCTGGACAAGGCTTCTAGGTTTAGTAGACGGACATCCGAGTAGATGTGTGCGAAGACTTCCGTGTGACCTTTGTGAGTACTTTCAATAGGCAAACTGTATTGTCTTGGACCTCTGATGCCATGAAGGAATGGTAGAGGAACGAGACGAGCGAGCTTAGGTCAGCGTGTTCGCACAGTCATATCAGGTTCCTTATTCGCGCCCAAACATGTCGATGTCTTCCACGGTCCGAGGGCATGTGTACCGGGTTGCCTGGAGCTTTGGTCGCCAAAAGAAGCTTGGCTATCTTGGCCATGGGTGTCGAAGTGTTTAGAGCTGCTTCTCGTGAGATTGACAACTCGTTCGCGGCTCTCTCGACATGATCGATTGGTGGATCTGCCTTGAATCTGGATCTCCAGCTGTTTGCGAATTTCTTTGCTGATCATGTTGATGTCGTTCCCCGGCATCAAGGATACCGGAGGAGATATGCATGGCGCAGCACACCCACCATGACGATCGCGTCCATTTCCTGCTCCCGCCCACGTTTGGAAGCTTCTTCAACCGCCAAGGGCCTGAGTGCGCTGTCGACAGCGTGGTGTTGTTGTACCATATGGCAACTTGCACGATCCGATGAGACCCTTGGAATGGCTTTCAACGCGGATGATGAAAAGTCAGGCTTGTATATTCCGTTGGACGAGTGGCCAGATCCAGACGGCTTTTTTGATGTCGCTTGTATTTGTGTGTATAGTGGCGGTAGGTTGTGTGTATAGTGGTAGTAGGTCGTGAGTATATGAGAGAAATCAGAGTGTAGAATTGGCTTATGCAGATCTGTGAAATGTGGCTTAATGGTGAATAGTATGTCGATCCAGAAAGAGATCGTCAATGGGCATATATGTCGGCTTCTGCCACTGCTGAAGTCTGAAGCTGATTGCTGGAGCCAATGTACTTACCTTGTTCTGCTTTGTCGATGCAGTTTCCTGGCGATTGCCAACCAATGCATGTGCAAAGCTGCCGCAACTTGTACAGCAAACATTGGAGTGGAAGTCTCACGTGATACTGTCGGTGGATTTCCAATGTTGCTTTTGTTTATGTGTGAGGCGTATGGTCGCGTCTTGCATGAGAGGCGCCTAATCTCCGTGCATCCTCTGCACGCATCTACTGCTTCTTCTTACCCTCCTTCCCACCAGCCTTGCCCTTCTTCTCTTCATCTCGCTTATTGATCGCCTCCATTTCCTCCGCCTCTTTCCTCTCCGCATACCACTGCCCCGCCTGCAGAATCAACACACCAACCAGCACAAGCGCCAGAATAGTATTGCTCGCAGATAACACCCTAAGCGTATCTTCCCTTCCAATATACTGCCCCTCAGTCCCCTCCAAAGCCTTATCAACAAGCGTATCCTCCTTACCCAGCTCCTTCGTACCATAAGCTCCCATCGTAACAGTCCTCAAACCTTTCACAATATTCGCAATATAGACCGTGATGCCAACCATGTAGAGAACCAAGCTTGCGCCATCGAATAGCATGTTTGCTTCAGAAGGCTTGAAGAGTTTGAGCATGAATCCGAGAATTCCGACTCCGATTACGATGTGCAGGATTCGAGAGATGAGGGGTGGGCTGGCGTGGATGAATTTTAGGTGTGTTTCTTGGAGCGCGAAGTAGATGTCGCGTGGGTTGACGCCGGCTTCGAGGACGGGAGGGGTGGTCCAGAGGACGTTGTAGTCGTAGGGGAATTGTGCGAGGAGCATGCCTAGGAAGAAGCAGGTTGCTGGGACATAGATGTTAGTATGCGATAAGGATTGCATAGGCATGGTAGTAGAACGCACGTCCTACGATGAGGAATGTCGCGAACGGCCCTTGACCCTTCGCTGGCATTTTGGCGACTTGTTTCGGGAATGCGTAAGCAATTGTCTCCTTGAGGAAGACTAGTGGTGGTGTTGGGAAACAGGGAGGCTGGAAAGTCAAAACTGTAGCCAAACCACTTTCACATGAACATCGACAAAGACAAACATGAAACAGGTGAAGAAACACTTGTCGACATATATCGCCCCGTTGGTCTAGACGCGATAGACTAGGATCCTGAGTAGCGCCGATAATGCCGAGCCTGGCCCATGATAAGGCTGTTCAAGGATAAGCCGAATGTGTCACGTATGCCGCAGCTGATTGTGTAGGCACAAAACCTCGAGTCCGCGAGTTTCATCTCTCGTCAGGTGCAGTTCGCGGACTGTAGGCTGAGAGAATTCCGAGTATGGAAGCTCATGTCCAGCATGCCAGACGGCCAGGTACACAGGTCAACATTGAAATACAAGAGCTTATCAGCATCCCGTGAAGGCGATCTGCAGATGAGACATCCACAAGCACTGCAAGAGAAGCATGTCAGATCATGTTGAAAGAGCTTGGCCCCCTTCAAGCGACCTGTGTCTCGGCCACACAGCTATAAATATGCAGAACCGCCATTTGCAGACTTGCCAAGGCTCAGCATGGCATGAGCTCAAGCATCGCAAGGCTGGCGTGTCATCGAATGGCTGCCACATCTGCTGGCTTCCGACTCGGCTTGCAGGAGCTGAAATGCGTCTTAAGCGAGGGAACAGCGCTGGTTTCTGGAGCGCATTAGCTTTGTGTCACCATGGCTGGTACTTGAGGTTCAGCAGGGGCGCTGCTGGCTGCTTCACTGTCCAGCCTGACTCGCAATGACACGTTACGATATTGCTCAGTATGCATACCATGCTGTATTTCTCATCGTCGCGATCCTCTGCTATGGCTGGGAAATTTGGCAACGTACACCATGGCTACTGTTACAGCAACGACCGAGGAATATGATGAACAGGCTCTCCCAATGGAGAAGCGATGATGACGACCAGAAGACATCTGCCACCTTTAATCAAGCCTCGAAAGATCGGAGGTCGAGCAAGGTCAATTCTGAGCGCCGTGACCAGCCAGATGAGGCGGTCAACAACACCCTTGAGGGCGGAGGCCTTCCATCAAAGCCTGGAAAGGCTGGAAATCCGATCACAGAGTGGTTCTCCCCTTGGCTCAGATGGATGGCAATCCTTCCGGGCATTATCTGGCTCCCATCCATAGTGCTTGCTTTGCTGCAGCTATATCACAGCGGGCTCGACAATACATTGCTCGTAAAATCCACTTCTGAGTGGAATACGAGCGCTTTGTGCGAGGAAATATCTCGTATTCCGAAAGCGACTGACTTATGCGACGAGTCGCTTCCTACCAGAGTAGACGCAGACATTGGCGGTGAAGGCATCAGAGCTGGTGTTTACATACCAGTTGGGCTTGCTCTGCTTGCTCTGATTCAGGGAAGCTTTCACACAGCAGATAGTGGGATCAAAGAGATTGGGACCACGCAACTACTGAGTAAGCACGCACCTGCCCTTGTTCTTGCCGTCATGATTGACATTGGCCACAGCGTTATTCTATCTGAACTTCAATGCCGCAAAAGCTGCTGGAACTACTCCAAGCTTCTCGGATTTGACGTTTCCGGAGGTTGTCATTGTCTGCATGTGCATTGATCTCACAGCTGCTGGTCTACATATGACGACCTCGGGGAAAGAGTCTTTAGCCGCTCGTTGGTTCATTTACATGGCAGCTGTCATGCACAGCTGGGCTATTGCAATGCTAATCGCTATGCTCGCGCACATACAAGGCAATTACACAAATCTGCCTGCAGCCTCGATCATCTGGTGGGGCCGCATTGATTCATACACAGGGCCTTCCAAAACAGTTTGGATTTATGTCACTGCAAGATGTTGCATATTTGCTCATGGTCTGTGGCTGGACTGCCGTCATACCAAAGACTTCCATGTTATTGAGAGACAATGGTCCTCGCTCTTGGCCTCCGGTGATCAGGATGCCGAAAAACAGAAGGGAATCCAATCCAAATTCGACTATGGCGCACTCAGAGCAGCAGTGTTTTCAAAATGGATCGAGTACATCCCATCCATATTGGTTGCTGCCGCAAGCATCGAGACTCTGGTCAAGCGGCAGCTTCAATTCCAAAGCGATATCACAGAATGGGGCCAAAGCGCGGCTTTAGTCATCGCAATTGCTGGCACTTTGCATTGGATATTCGTCATCGTCAATGTCAGAATTGAGGCAAGGCAGTCTTCTCGGCAGAGCGCTCAGCAGCGATCTAGCGTCATCGAGTTCAGCAAAAGGGTCTTGAGCGACAGCGGTGGCCCTCCCCAAGAAAATGCAGTCCTCAAGCGGCCTGTGAATTATCCAAGGTTCGCTAGTGCTTGGGATCCTTTACGAAGAGTGTCCAACGAATATCTTATCTCGGCTGCGAAGGAGTTTGACAAAGGAGCAATTAGATATGCTCTCGAACATGGAGCCGACAAAGATTACGTGGATCCAGCCACGGGCATGACTGCATTGCTCTACGCCGTCGAGCGCGACAACCTCGCGTTCTTCAAAGAGCTGGTATTCGTGAGTAATGCGAGCACAGATGCTGGAGCAACGTCTGCTCTCTTCTTTGCCGCCCAGAAGGGAGCCGTGGGGATTCTCACATATCTGCTGGAGACCGACCTGAATGCGCTTATGTCTTGCGATGAAAAAGGTCGGACGGCTCTATGGTATGCTGCTAAACACGGGCAGATCGGCGCCGTTGAGAGCCTGCTTGTGAAGATCGATAAGCTGCACTTCGGTAGCTCAAGTAAAGAGCATCAGGTACCTGCTGTCAACCTCCCCTTTATATCCTTTTCTGCGTCATGCGGAAAGCGAGTGCAATGCAAAACGCTGATATCTGGCCCCCGAGATCCACCGCATCAGACACCATTGTTTGTGGCGGCCGAGCAAGGATTTTCTAAGATTGCGCAAAGACTCTTGAACTCTCCGGCACAACTTGACTCCTTACCTCAAGTTCGCGAGATCTTGAAAGCAGCGGCAGAGCGCAAGAATGTCTCGGCACTGGAGTGTTTGCTGGCCTGCGACTCAACCTCCCTCCAGTTGGACGATGACGATTCTTCCTTGCTACACATCGCCTTACGGGATCGCACTTCTTTGGACCATCTCATGTTTCTGGCTGCCGTATTTCGAGGTTCGCCAAAGACAATTGACGTCCGCGATCGATTTGGACATACTGCTCTCTGGATCGCAGTCGACAATAATGATCGCAACGCTATTGCTATACTGATCGACAATGGTGCAGATCCTTTCGCTGAACACCTCATCGATACCACTATCAGAACTCCGATGTCGATCGCTGTCAACAGAACACCTCTGTCGCCTTTCGATCCACGAGGAATGTATCCGTTGCTCGGCGTCGTTTTCCCAGCGCTTGCGGGAGGAACCCGACTTCGTTCGCTGAATTTCACGGACAAGTTCATTCGTGGCCTATCGGAAATGTCACGGAAAGAATTGTCTAACCTGGCCGACATGAAATGTATATTGCCTACTGATAGTTTCGGCAACGACGAAATTCCGCTCATTCTTTATGCCTTGGACCACCCCAGCAGCGACCTTTTGCTTGCGTTGACTGAATGTCCTGCGAAGGAATGGCGTGGGCTTGAGGCTCACGTCATGAACTTTCAGACACTCCAAAGGAGCCGGACGGATGATTCACACTGGACAAGGATTACATTTTCCGATTGGTTGACGCTTAAGATATCCTCTGTGTCAACAGAGGATCGTGAATTGTTCTTTCTCAACATAGCGCAGCGCACCGAGCTGCCTCGTGAGTAACTCAATGTATGAAATACCACTATATGACCACGGTCTTTCTGCAAGATTCCGGGCAGTACCAGCCGAACAAACTCATACGAACTCAAGTTTTCCACTTCGAGATCTTCGAGGTCTGCTCTACTTCCCTGGCCCGGTGGCTTGTTAGCCTTGAGCGACAAAATGTACCAATATTGCCTTCTGCGACGTTGTATCTGCTGAGGAAACTGCTTGGCCTCTCATGAAACGAGAGTGGAGGCATTAGACCCCTTGATGTCTGCAGGTCTTCGGCAAGAAAGTCATCGCAGCGCAGCGGAACCAGACAAAATCTCTGTAGTGATAGTTGAAGCAAACAGCAGCAGTCCATCACATGAAGCAGACAAGCATTCTATGCATTCACCTTACTCATCTTCTGAGCGAATGACATTCCACCAATCATGGCCAGTCGGACAGTTTCGAAAGTGGGTCTCGCATTCGCGTCCACGATGCCGATTTCCGACCTCCAGCCGGGAGAACTCCTCCGCAATCCTCTCCCAAACACCACTTCGCGTCTGCACATCTCTGCCGCCTTCGCGTTGCTTGTGACGCAGGTACCGCACGCGCGGACAACGTTTGCAATGGCTAAGCACTGTTCGTCCGATCCTTTGACCGTGCTGCCGAGCTCAGCTAAGTGTCTTGACAACATAGTAATGATGTAGATCTGCTGTGCCACATAGGAATTGGATAAGTACATGAGCGCTCTCCTTCAGCTCTGGGATTCTGAAGCATAACACTACCACAGCGGAACAACAGGAGCAGCAACCATACACGACAAACAGGCTCATATACATCCAAAGAAGACACACAACGACAAGCGAAATACCAGAGATGTCCTCTCAACAACCCCAAACCAAAACAGTCGCCTTCTTCGGCGCAACAGGAGGCTGCGCAGGCCACTGTCTCTACCTCTCCCTCAACGCCGGCTACACATGTCGCGCTCTAGCACGAACACCTAGCAAACTCACCAACGCCCTCAAGTCCAAAGGCATCTCCACCGAAACTCTCGACAAATACCTCACGATAATCCCCGGAAACGCCAAGAATGTCGAAGATGTCAAGAACACACTCTCCACAGGCCCGGGAAACATCGTCGACGTGATCGTCTCCGGCGTAGGAGGAACACCACACCTCCAATGGTCTCTCTGGAAACCCGTCGTCCTAGACGATCCCAAAACCTGTCAAGATGCAGGTCGCACAGTCCTACAAGCTTGCCATTCCCTCACCACAAATTCCACCAGTGTTAAACCTTTATACGTCAATATCTCCACAACAGGCATCTCCCGGCACTCAGGTCACCCTGAGGACGTACCTTGGGGATATCAATGGTTTTATCATTACGTTCTTCAAGATCCTCATGAAGATAAACGTATACTAGAGCAGATTTTGAGGGATGAGATGGTTAAGAGTGAGACCGAGAGGGGGATTTCTGGGTATGTGAATGTTAAACCTACGTTACTTTTTGATGGGGAGCCGAGGGGAATTGAGAAGGTTAGAGAGGGGAGGGATGATAGGCCGGTACTGGGGTATGTTATGCATAGGAAGGATGTGGGGGTTTGGATGTTTGAACGGACGGTTAAGGGGGAATTGAGGGGTGATTGGGTGGGGAGGAGTGTTACTTTGGCGTACTAGAAAGAACGCAAATGACATGGATTGCTATTTAAAAACGCGCTTGACGGCGCAATATTCTCGATTCGTGACTACCGTTCCTTGAGAGCTCTCGCAGATGTTCGACTCGTCTGCTCTCGTGGCGATCCTCAGCCCACGCTCGTCTGATGCAGGTCGCAAATGCCACTTCGTGGCGTATTGTCACTGATGCTCGTAATGATAGCTGTTACTCAGTATCATATAGCTATAGTCCTTCTAGGTTGCTCATAGGCTCGCCATAGTGTTTCGTTCATGCTCCGGGCTGGGCTCAATTTTGATCCGGCATGCCTCCGGGGATGAGCTGCCACACAGTCAGTGATTACAGAGTAGCGCAGCATAACAGAACACATACCATGCAAATGTTATTGCCGTTCAGCAGAATCTTGTTAAGCTTCGTGTGCGCTCCAGTGTAGTCGCTGTTGCCAAATCAATACGTGTCTCTGCGTAGTATCACATGACGGCGTACTATTCAGTCACATCTTCCAAAACCATATCTAAGCATCGTCAGTCGAATTTCCCTAGTGGATTTCCTGAGAGCACATACTGACGAAGTCATCGAAGCCTTGAAGTGTTCCGCTGAACTCTGCGTCCATGATCAGCCACAGCCATGAGACGAACAATGTTTTCACTCACCTTTGTCGCCCTTCATGATGACCCATATCGGCGAGCCAACACATCTATCGATGAGCTCGAGAGGGAGTAGCTGAGTCGACATTTTGTTTCGTGTTATGCTATCGCATCGTTTGTGTTTGGTTTGGTTGGACGTCAAGAGTCGGAAAATCGAAGTCATGTGCTTTCGCGCTCGGCTGCCGGCACCCGAAAGCTTAAAGTTGACGCCTGGAAATATGATCCAATAAACTGCGATCATCTTGGAAACAATTTTGGAGCTTGATGCATTGGGAGGAGGTGCTGCCTGGACACCGTACCATTTTGATGTGAGGGAGAGGCGATGAACAGGACGATCCAAAGAGAGGAATGCCACCACAGCCGCCCATCTTTTCCGATGCGGCCCTCCGACTCCAACGAAGCTGCGTCGAGATGGCGACAGCACTTGAGAACGCTACAGCCACTACTACGACCCCGATCACAGCAGCCGCCCAGCGAATGCCATCGAATCGTCCAATCGACCATCGATGGGATCGATCACGGGGCATCGTCTTTCAACATGCCAAGCGAGTAACGCCTTCACATGCCAGCGGCAACGATCGAACCTGGTCGCATGGGAACGGCATCACCTTTGCCCCAACGCCTGTAACGAAGCGTTTCGCAAGACGAGAGATCGCCGCCAAGAGTATGCCTCAGGCTTCATCCCTATCATCGATGGATACGCCATACAAGGCCGACTTCACTTCGTCCACCAGAGAGGCCGCTGAGCTGCGGGACAAGATTAAGCAGTTGGAGGATACACTGCAGAAACGAGAGACTGAACTTCGGAAGTCGAAGGCCGATGGCACTGAAAAGTCCGAGGTCATCAACAAGCTCCAGAGAGAGGTTGATCATTTACGCAACACGCTTGAGCGGATCAAGATTGATCATGGTCGACAAGTGTCGGAGCTGAATCGAAAAAAGGAGCAAGAAGTCGCTACTCTGAACCAGAGGAGTGGGCATAAAGTGTCAGAGCTCAAGCGACAACTCGAGCAAGAGCAGGCTACGCATAATCGGCTATCAGCTGAGATTGAGAGGAGTCATGCCCAGGCTACTGCATCTCTCGAAGCTGCATCCGCTAAGGCTCTGTCTGAACAGCAGAAACGATACGAATCCGAATTGGAGCATTTGCGCGCCATCTCATCTGCAGGTCTGGCTCAGAATGAACCTGTTCTAGAGGCTGCTCGCAAGGAAGGGGAGGAGAGGGCAAATGCTGTGCATGCTGAGCTGGTGGAAATTATCAAGAAGAATCATGAGATCCAATTACGAGAACAAGCGACTAATGGAGCTCAGGTGGTCGAGTTGCGAGCCAACAATACGAAGCTAGTCCGAGATCTTCAGGCTGAGGAGGAGGGACGTAGGCTCGATCGCTTGCGCCTCGAAAAGGACTCGGACACCCACAGACGTCGGGCGAATGACGCTGTCAAGCTGAAGGAAGAGCTCCAGAAAGTTGTAGACGGCAGACGAATGCGAGCATTGACCGACCGCGCCGATTATCACGACTACCAGGATTTGTACCGAGACATGAACGACACCGGCTACGAGCTTCTCAACGCGTTAATCATCGACACTCGGACTGCTTTGCACAGGGAGAGCGCTCAGTGGCGCGAGTCTTTGCAGAAATTCAAGAATGCCAGGGAATTGAGGTTGTTTCACCAAATGTCCGGACGATACGGCAATATCAGGCAAGGCATTCTGGACTTCCTCGATTCCAGGGCCAACCAGGCTCAAGCCGCCGCTAAGGTTGTTGGAGACGAAGCGTCTTCGCTACGTACCGAAATTCAAGATCTGAAACCGGAGTCTCACAATTCTCGGACGCTGACAAGACTATTGCGATTCTCCGATGAGCAGACCCATGGTGACGGCGTTAGAATAGCAAGACAGCTTACAGATCTTGAGCCCTTCAAAAGACGCCGCGAGGAAGAGCAAGCTGAAGTGAAGAGGCTGGAGGAGAAGCTGCAGAAGTCGACCCTTGACACCCAGCGAGCAGAGGTCGAGGCTGAGCTGGCAATAGCCAGAGAGAGGTTACACCTCATCGACATGAATCTTCAGTACTTTGATAAGTTACGCTGGTCGGAGTCGCTCAAAGCGAACCTCAATCTGAGTCCGACTCAAAAGCGGATCGAGACACATATCGCGAAACTTCGGAAACGTCTGCAGGAGGTCACTAATCAACATACCAAGGCAGTGGAGGATGCCAAGGATCAGCGAGGGAAAAGATCACTGCGCGAGACAGAACGAAAGCTGAAAAGGCAGTTCGACCTCCACGTACGGCTCGTACGCCAGAAAAGCATGTACGAGGAGGAACTGGGCTTGACCGACCTTGAAGCAGAGAAAGAGTTTGACCGTGAGCAGAACGCCCAACTGCGAGAGGCACGGGCGCGTGAGCAGCGACTTCTCGAAGCAATCGTTGGAAAACGCGCGAATATTGCAATGACGAGACGTGAGCGCGCATGGTCGGCGCCTGCGGCATCTTCAGTCGTCACGAGATCAACAATGTCGGACCTTAGCGCGAGTCTGGCGGACAAATCGAGCCCCGGCGCAGCTCGTAAACTTCCCAAAACGCTGCAACTGAAAACGCTGACGCGAACGGCCAAGCAGAATTTGCTTCGCTCGTTATCCACAAAGAAGTCACCCGAAGCAACTGTTCTCGGATATCATGGGCAGATTATGGTCCTCGGCCAGGCGCGTGAACGCGCAAGCGATGAGCAGAGCATTAGAAAGATTGATCGCAACATCGCTAACATCACGAGGAAGATCACTGTCTTGGAGGGTTCAGGCGTCCACGTAGATCCGACTGAGCTTGCCAATCTTTCCTTGACCGGGATCGACCTGGATGAGAGTAGGCGGTCTCTCGACGTTCGGAGAAAGATTCGTGCGGAACGTTTTGCCCGAGGCGAAGATGTGCGCTCGCTAGACGAAACGATAGCACGCCTCAAAGATCGCATAGCCCGATTAGCGGCGAGTATGGAAGACGACGTAGGCTCAAAGCCGCAGGGCGAGGTCCATTCAAAGGGAGCTAAGGTTGAGGACCCATCATCCACGCCAGGTGGAGCCGCCAATGCTCCGGCGACTCGCTTGAGTGGCAATGATGGTGTCTCGCCAACAGTCTTCGACGCTTCGGAGCCTCAAGCCAGTGGGGTTTCACATGCCGGCGGCAACGCTGAAACCGCATCCAAGATCAAGATTACCAAGACCGCTCCAATGTCACGGCGGAAGCGCATTCGTCTGGTGCCACAGCAGTCTAAGCCAAGCCAACAACTCAGCATCTCTGATCTCAAATCAAGCCTGGGTACTGGTGGTGTTAGCGGAGGAGCTTTGAAGCTCAGGCCAACAGTCTCGCAGCAAGCGCCCTATCGAGCTTGGCCATACAATACTCACGGTCGACGTTTCTCGACATCTATCCAGGTGTGGCATCGAGACCTACGATGGTCCACCTTAGGTCAAGCATTGCAGCCACCCAACATCGACCCTGTCCTTCCAGCCGCCTTCGATATCAGACACTCTCCACCAACACATAACCTTCCATCTGAGTCTGCGCGTCCGAGCTCTACCGCAACTGAAAGCGCAGCTGAAGAACCCGAAAATCTCGACACAAATCTCGAAACGCCGACGATCCTCCACTATCAAATTCCTGCTAAGGACTATCGCGATGCTGTCATGGCATCACCAAGTTCGGCGGCGGCGTTCTGGTCTCATACTTTGTACAAGTCGCCAGAAGGGTCTAAAGTACAGGTGTACTACTGCAAGACAATGGAGACTGCCGAGAGACAGCTACAGCTCTTCCTCAACGAGCCCGTCCTGGGTTTCGACCTTGAGTGGGAGCAATATGCTGGTTCAGACAAAGATTCCATCAAGAAGAACATCAGCCTTGTGCAGATCGCAGCTGAAGACAAGATCGCCCTTATTCAAGTGGCGCTCTTCAAAGGCGACACTATCGAAGAGCTAATGCCTCCTTCCTTGCGCACGATCCTCGAAGACGAGAACATTGCAAAGGCCGGCGTCAATGTAGGAGGAGATGCCACGCGAATTCGAAAATATTTCGGCATCAACATGCGTGGAATTTTTGAACTCAGCCATATGTATCGCGTCGTCCGGACGCCAAACCAGGTGAGCTTCAAACTGGTCAGTCTTGCGGAACAAGTGCAAAATGTGCTGCTCCTGCCACTGTTGAAGAGTGATGTTCGTGTCTCAGCTTGGAGCAGGAGCTTGAACCACCAGCAGACGACCTATGCCGCAGCGGACGCTTATGCTGGATTTCGTCTGTACAACAAGCTTGATAATGAGCGGAAAGCGTTGACGCCCGCTCCACCACGCCCTGCATATTTCGAAACCGGCAAGCCTCTTATTCTTGGCAATGGACAAGCTGTGGAGAGGTCGAAGGTCCGGTCGCGAGTCGCGGCCAAGAAGGCAGCTTCTGGGGAGGTCGCCGATGACGGTGAAGATGACGATGTCTTCTTTGATGCTTTGGAGGAGCTTCCAGATACCTACGAACTCGGCAGTCTTGAATCAGAGCCAGTGTCAACAGAAGCTGGAAAGGCGGCACCAGAAGAGGCTGCTGAAGCCATCGACACTGCTATCTATCCCAAGCTACCACCACTTGACCCACCTTCGACCACCTCTGCAGTCAAACTCCCATCAAAACCAGCCTCATCTCAACCAAAACCTCAGGCCCTGTCCAACGCTCAGACCACTCTTGCCGATGACTGGATCTCCTCTCTTGATCCAAAGCCTTCTAAACTCGGTCCTTCCACCCTTCGAGCGTACCATCTCTGGCATCATCAAGATCTTAGCGTTCAAGAAGTCGCAAAGTCTTGCAGAGAACCTCCTCTTGCTTTGACAACGGTGGCGAGCTATATTATGCAAGCTATCAAAGAGGAGAATTTACCTTATCAAAGCGATAGGTTGAGAGATGTTCTACAATGTCTGCCGAGGACTGTTTGGGGCGCTTATTGGAGGTGGGTTAAGGAGTGTGGACTTGGAGCATAAAAATTCAGCTGTAGATATGAGGTGATGCATTCTCGGCTCTGTTGAATAAACATCTACGTGCGCCGTGTCTCTCAAGCAATTTTCATATGTCACATAAACGTAGTCCAGGCTTACAATCGAAGCTGCGACCTACTTCTTTCTAGCTGGTGTATGATAGAAAGCAAACAATTCTCTTAATATTGTTCCCAAAACATCATTGTCCCTCACTTCCACTGCGAGCAAACCCCACATTCCAGCGCAGCCCCCACTTCAACTTCTCTCCAACCTCAAAAGAAAGCTTCCCTCTATCAACATCCTCACCACAACCACCACCCACGAACACTCATTCATCATGGGCAAATACTCCACCTCCCCTCAATGGGCCGACATAACCCCCCTCCCCACAAACGAAGGCGGTCCCAACCCACTCGCCGCAATCGCCTACTCCGACGAATACGCAGAAACAATGTCCTACCTCCGCGCCTGCATGGCAGCTGACGAAGCCTCCCCTCGAGTCCTAGACCTCACCGAAGACCTCATCGACATGAACCCCGCACATTACACTGTTTGGCTCTATCGCGCCAAAGTGCTGATAAAAGTGAGTGAGGAAAGGGGAGATTTGTTGGGTGGGCTGAAGGGGGAATTGGAGTGGCTCAATGAGATTGCGTTAAGCCATCAGAAGAATTATCAGATTTGGCATCATAGGAATATGTTAGTAGACAAGATAAAAGAGGTGGGAGGTGAGGGAGCCGTGGATGTTAGAGCTGAGCAAGAATTTGTGGAAAGAATGTTTGGGTTGGATGCGAAGAATTATCATGTTTGGAGTTATAGACAATGGCTTGTCAAAAGGTTCAACCTTTGGGATGAGAGCAAGTTTGGGGAATTGGAGTTTACGGAGAGGATGTTGAAAAAGGATGTTAGGAATAATTCGGCTTGGAATCATAGGTGGTATGTCATTAATGGCAACCCGAGTGGAGGTGGGGTTGAACAAGATGAAGGTGTGAGGGATAGGGAAGTGGCGTTTGCGAAAAAAGCGATTGAGAAAGCTCCACAGAACTGCAGTCCTTGGAACTATTTGAGGGGGGTTGTGAGGAAGAGTGGAGTTGGACTGGGGAGTCTGAAGGGTTTTGCGGAGCAGTATGCGAATTTGGAAATTGAGGTTGAGGGTGGTGTGAGGAGTAGTCATGCGTTGGATTTATTGGCGGATATTCTGGGCGAGGAAGAGGGAGAGGGTGGAAAGGTGAAGGCGGGTAAGGCTTTGGATTTGCTGGCTACGAGGTATGATCCTATTCGGAAGAATTATTGGGAGTATCGGAAGGGATTGCTGGGATTGCCGCCGACTGTGGCTACGGCTGTTGCTGCTGGTGCTGCTTGAGAAAAGGATAGTTTGTCGCTGGCATGGAGGAGTACGGAAGACTGGCGTTAATGGAAGATACCCAAACCGTTGATTTTGGTAATATGATTCTCTTAATGATGCTTTGTCAACATGTCGTCGCACTTATCTCTTCCGTTTGCCATCTCACTACCAAATTGCCTTCTCCGTACCTGCCATCCGTTGCGACTTTGAACGCATGTGCACATGATTAGGTCACTCGCCTAAAAAGTTTCACAGGACCTGCACGTATACTCTCATCATGTCAAGTCTCGATCTGAGGGAGCGTCGGAGTCATGGTCAATGTTGAATTTACGCTATCTACCAACTTTTCGGGATCATCTATAATCGCTTCAACGCTTCATCAAAGTCGTATCACCCCATTCGTCCAAGAATTTCGTGTTATGGGCGCTAGCAAGCGGCGGTGCCGTTGCTTAATGATGGAACAACCGAATGTGCTGCTCCACAAAAGTTATGCCTAATTGCTCCGCAGTCGAAAAGCAGGCTTGATCGTTCTGGCTGCCAGTAGGCGCTGCAATGTACTTAACACCGCTTCTAGCGACTCTGAACACGTTGTCGGTGAATGGGAAGAAAGCGTCACTCGAGACGGCGACCTCACTCAGCTTGCTCAACCATGCTTGTCGTTCTTCAGCAGTAAATGGTGTTGGCACCTCCTCAAAGTTCTTCTCCCATTCGGTGCGCTCAATTCCGCTTTCTGGGACAATGCCCGAGCAAAGCAGATCGATGGCGTTTGATTTGTCTGCACGCTTTGTGCCCTTCTTCCACTTGATGCCAGTCGTTCGCTCGTGGAAACGCATCCACCAGTTGTCTGCCTTGTCGCCAGCGAGACGTGTGCAGTGGATTCGAGATTGCTGGCCTGCTCCGAGGCCAATAACTTGACCATTAAGTGCGTAGCATACAGAGTTTGATTGCGTGAACTTGAGGGCAATTGTTGCCACGGTCAAATCGCGCAGCGCAGGCTCGGGCAACGGCTTCGACTCCTTCGGTACGATAATTGAGTTGAATGTGTTGTTGGGAGAGATGAGAGCATCGTTCCGGTTTTGGGTCAATGTGATGCCGTAGATTGTGCGCTGTTCTTGTGGAGGTGGCGTGTATGCCTTGTCCATTTGCAGAACGAGGTACTTTCCACCCTTCTTCTTCTTGAGGATCTCGAGGGCTTCGGCAGTATAACCTGGTGCAACGACACCATCGCTGACCTCCTTTCCGATGATCTTTGCAGTTGGAAGATCGACTTCGCGAGAAAGCGCGATCACGTCTCCGAAGCTGGACATGCGATCGGCTCCTCTTGCACGTGCGTAGGCTTGTGCAAGTCCGGATTGATCGAGACCTTCAATGTCCTCAACCATATAGACCTTCTTCTCCTGTTCGCTGAGAGGCACACCAATAGCGGCACCGGCTGGAGAAACATGCTTGAATGATGCGGCGGCAGGGTAGCCCAGTGCTTCATCGAGCTCCTTCACGAGCGGCCATGCATTGAGAACGTCAAGTAGATTGATGTAGCCAGGCGATCCTCCCAGCACCTTGAATGGCAAGTTGCTGTTGGTCACGAAGGCAGAGGCCGGCTTTTGATGAGGATTTGTGCCGTATCGCAAAGACAATTGCTGCGTGCCATCTCCAGCATACTTCTTGCGGAAGAAGTCTGAGATAGCAGTATCGTAGTCAGCAGTGTGCGTGAAAGCCTTCAGTGCATACAATTGCCGTTGCTTCTCTGGAATCTCGCCCTTGGCAAGCTCCTGAAGGAAGTCATGGTGATCTTCTGGGTCGCTGAGGATTGTGACACGGCTGTGATTCTTTGCGGCTGCGCGGATGAGAGTCACTCCGCCGATGTCAATTTCTTCCACAGCTTCCGGGATTGTGACGTTGATTTTGGCAACTGTGTCTTTGAAAGGATAGAGATTGCAGATGACATAGTCAACCTTGTTGATGTTCTGCTCTGCAAGATCCTTCTCGTCTGAAGCCAGATCGCGAGCGAGAATACCTGGGATCGTGGATTAGCGCTTATCGCTTTGAATCACGGCCTCGAGATGTAATTGACGCAGAAGATCTGATCAGCATAGTCGCATGTCGGAGAAATGACGTTGAACGACAGTCGTGCGAGATTTATAAGAGTCACTCACCAGCATGAACTGCAGGATGAAGAGTCTTCACTCGTCCGGAAAGCATCTCTGGTGCTTTTGTGATTGCTGAGACATCTCTGTACAATTTCAGCATGGCCCCTCGTGATTTCGAGCATGAGTTATCACTGTTGCCATACTCACTCAACAGGAAAGCCACCCTCGCGAATCAACCTAGCAGTTCCTCCAGATGCCAATAAGCGAACATTCTGCTTTATAAGTCCTTTGGCCAAGTCAAGAAGTCCGGTCTTGTCGTAGACGGACAGAATCGCAATCTTCTGAGGTGCTTCTGAAGCCATGCCGTCGTTGCCCTTCGAAAGAACGACCCGAAAAGCAGAGGTTGACGAGATGTTTGATCCGACGTGCAAAAAAGCTGTTGGCAATTTGGCAAGCCTGAGGCACTCATGCATGGCGCTAATCGCGCTTGTGCTAAACTCAAAACTTCGCGTCTCGTTCTCGCCTTCAACAATGCCAACGTGGATGTCGCGACCAGATTGTGCCATCGCATGACTACATCACAGAATTGCTCGCTGACTACACTCGTCAACTCAGCGTCATGCGAGTCAGTGACATACTGAGTCTAGTAGAGAGCCTGCGATGCGATGGCACGTTTGTGTCCGAGGGTTGAGCTCCCAATGGGTCCTTCCATTTACTACATGCCGTCCACGACCGCAGGTCGTTGCTTGCGTATTGAGCAGCACATTCAAGCGAGGTCTTAATGGGACACGATACTCCAAGGATGAGACCAAACGCTTCCGAGAAATGATAGCAGAGAACAAGTCACTAGGAGAGATCGCGGAAGTTTTTCCTGAACGGACATTCATGTCAATAAGGTCGAAATGGACAAAAATTACGAGAGCTGCCAGTCCTTCATCCTGCAGAAGGTGGAGCGAAGACGAAAAGCAGCGCCTTCTGGACCACAAGCTTCTGGGCACACCGTGGTCGACTATCGCGCAACAATTTCCCGATCGCTCATTGTCTTCGCTAAATGCGAGGTGGCGAAGGCTTGCGCCTGCGCAATTGAGAAAAGACACACGCAGCTCTAGGCCAGACGAATACACTGAGCAAGAGGACGCCATCATCAAAGAGTGCTTGAAACAGGGCATGCATTGGAAACAGATCGCCACCGATCATTTCCCGAATCGTACTCTTCGCGCGATCAGATACAGGTGCGATACCATTGGGGAACGCAGCAAACAACCTATGGGCTTCAAATGGACAGCAGAAATCGAACAGCGCCTAAAAAAGCTTTACGAAGAGGAGGACCTATCATTTGTGGATATTGGCAAGACTTTGGGTTGTTCTGTTAATGCTGCTCGTGCAAGAAATAGCATTTTGACCCGTGGTCATCCAAGACATCGTCAAGCATGGAGTGAAGAGGCGAATGCAGATTTGCTAGTGTTAATACAGGCTGGACGATCGCTCGACGATATGGCGAAAGCTTTTCCCGAGAAGACCTACGCTGCTGTCAGGAGAAAGGCTTACCAGCTGCGCCGCCGCCATGACATTCCAGTCTCCCGACAGCGGCGGTCATTGTAGTAAAATGTGACCTCAGAAATGCGAAGGGAAATCAAAGTGCAAGGCATTTCCTTTACTCAAAGTAACAGGATCTCGAAAGATGTCTACATGGTCAATTACCATCTCTCAATGAGGCATTCCGGTGCCAGTGTAGCGCTAGGCGTCGAGCACTGCTGTCACATTCATGCTCCAGACATGTTCGAAACAGCACTTGCTGAGTATCCAGCCAACAATGAGGAAGGCTCGCAACGCGACTTTCAAGCTTCTTCGGTATAGCCGATGACAAGCGCTCTCTATCGCTACGGCAATGATGAAGTGGGGCTGGGGCGCTCTGCTTGTAAAAAGCCCACGCCGAATAGACAATTTCTCAATACGTCTACGAAAGAGGTTATCCGTAAGCAGAAAAACACACGTTCTGCGCTCGTTGCCCGAGACTAGACTGCTGTCTGCAACCTATGGACCTGCGGTCGGACTGTATATCGGAGTTGTGCATTGCGACGACTTCATCAAATGCTGACCAGATAGTGTAGATCATCTTTCTACTTGACTTTGATGAAATTGTTGGGAGCATTCTGAGCCTCAAGATCGAAAGCTGGATGACGAGGAGAGAGGTGGGATTTCAGAAATCTTTCCATTTCACACTCGCTCTCCGCATCACTTCCCCTCCCACACTCCGCAAAACGATCTGAAGCGCTCAGACCCCCAACAATCTACAGAGGCGACCTATTAATCTGCACCCTCTTATTCTCTCCACCACTCACAATCCCCACCTTCTCATCCCAAACAACCCCAAAAACCGCACTCTCACTACCCCTCGCAGCCTTCACACCTTTCTGACTTTCCCTTTCAATCGTATACACAGGTTTCGCAATCGCATTACCCGCAGCATTCTGACTCGTACTCCTCAAATCCCAAATTTTACACGTAGAATCCGAGGATGCGGAGACGAATTGGTAGGTATTTGTTGGGGAAGGGGAGATTGAACGGATCCAATTTGTATGGCCGATGCAAGTTAGAGAGGAAAGTTTTGTGGCGCTACTTCGGAGGTCGATTAGGTCGATTGTGTTGTTTGTGTTTCCTGCTGCGAGGAGGGAGTGGGAGGGAAGGTGGCAGATGCTGAAAATTGAGTGGGTTGTGGGTGTTGTTGTTACGCAGGAGGAGGTTGTCAAGTCCCAGGTTTTGATTGTGTGGTCCATGGAGCCTGAGTAGGCTACTGTTGCGTCTCGGGCATCGAAGGTGACGTCTTTGACCTGGGAAATTGTTAGTCGTTCCGAAAACGTTGAGTGAGACGAGTGTGCCGTCTGTGTTGTGAAGCCCACAGCTCGCGGTCGAGTGGCGGAGTGCTTACATGATTTTGATGCCCTGTGAGCATTGAAAGCGCTCCGCGCTGAGGCATTGACAATGCTGGCCCGGCGAGTTTGCGGCGTTTGTTGCTGGAAGTGCTTTCCGGAGCGGCTGGAGCTGAAGATTTCGATGTGGTCCACAGACCGATATTGTGATCTGATGAAGCCGATAGAATGCGTGATGATGGAGCATGAACAGCTATTCGGTCAACGATAGACTTATGGCCTAGTAATTCGAGCTTGAAAGTGAGTTCGCCTCCCTCCTTCTCGTCGCTATCTTTGAAGTCCCAGATACGGATCGACCGGTCGTTACCAGCGGAAGCAAATGATTTAGGAGTGATCCATTTCGCGGTTTGCACTGATGATGTGTGCCACTGACCCGTAGCGATAACCTGCGAACTCTCATCCCAGATTCGGACACTGCCATCGAAGGACCCAGATAGAATTCGGCTGCTCGGGCCCTCTGAACTCGCGGAGACATCGACTGATGAGACCCAGTCATCGTGTTCGTAGCTGGCGACATGAAGCGGAGGG
Organism: Pseudocercospora fuligena; assembly: GCA_014298035.1. NCBI lineage: Eukaryota > Fungi > Ascomycota > Dothideomycetes > Mycosphaerellales > Mycosphaerellaceae > Pseudocercospora > Pseudocercospora fuligena. Next base: position 76,733 of record JABCIY010000055.1, on the reverse strand, counting down.
ACCAGTGCTTTCACATACTCAACGTTTAGTGTGGTTTCTGCGGAAATGCCATTTTGGGTGAGGAAGTCATCGAGCGATGTGCGTAAGAATTGGCCATTGATGAGGAATTCGAATGGTATTGGCTTGTCTGGTCCGAGGAGTTTATTGACGAGTGTCGAAAGCTGATATCTCTTCACATCTACAATGCAATCAGTATTGAGCCGGGCTAGAATTATGGCTTGGCATACCGGTCGATACGACTATGCTGCCCTGACTTTCTGCCGGCAGCTCGATTTCGGAATCCCTCGCTTTTAGATTTATCCGCACTTGCGAGGCCCTCTCGCCGTTTTGTGCCGCCATGCCCTTCACGTACAACTGCGATGTTTGAGAAGCGTTGTCGCGATTGGAGGCAACTCGCTCTCGATAAAAATATTTTTGTCGGCGATCGGCGTTAGCGCCGTGTGGAGAAAGGGCAAGGGCTTGCAGGACGGGCCGTCTTTGGTTCGGCGTGATCCCTGCTCTTTCACATGCTGGCCATTGTTCGAGTTCAGCGTCATAAGCGACGTCTCATTCGATGCAGACGCCTGCTGTGTATCCACTGTCTCCGTCTGCTCGTGCCTGACTGTTCCCCTCCTCAACGCACATGACACTCTCCTTCAGCCTTCACAGTATACATATCTTCGTCTTTGAGCGTCACACTTTCTCAATTCTGAGCGAGTCGCGCCAAAAGCGGCAGCCGAAACTCTTTTCGCGTGGGCTCGTGTCTCAGCATCGTACGACGGCAGCGACGACGAGGGCGGAGAAGGAGCTTTATAAGAGCTGTTCTTGTCTCATCCAGCATGAGCCATCCGGCACCTCACACCGACGAGAATGGCGTCCCGCTCAAACCTCGTCCGCGCGTGAGCAGCAGACCTTTTGAGCTCGGGAGTCCTCCAGATTCCGCTCCGCCCACGCCGCCTTCCGACGAGCCTTCACACGACGCTTTCCCGAACGACTACAAACTCCGTCCGCTGAAGACGAACATGGCAGAAAACAATGGCGCCACGACTCCCGCCAAGACGCGAAGTTTTCTCAACTTGACCTCGTCAACACTTTTCGGCATATATCAGCCCTCGGGCCTAGAAACAGAAAACCCGACACCATACGGCGCTGGAGCACAAACACCTGCAGGCCAGACACCTGCCAGCGACAGCAGGCATGCGAGTTTTGACTGGAGCAGGGTGAATCTGCCCAAAGATGCGTTTCAGAAGACGGCGGACGGAAGGGTGAGAAGGAGAAGCACGGCACCACAGCTGCATAAAAGCCACGGCGTGCGGAAAGGCTTCAAAGGGTACTTCTTACCACTTCTAGGACGAGTTGTTGCCCTTTTCAGCGTGGGCGTGTTATATGGTCTCCTCATTTCACATCTCCACGACCGCCAACGAATAGCACCTGTGGCTGTCAACCTGGACCGTTCAAGATGGAGCTACTTGGCTACCTGGGGCATTGTCGGAGTACTTCTGGGCGAAGCGCTTCCATACGCGGACAAGTTGTTTTGGTCTGATTCGGAATCAGCGTTAGATGACGAAGAAGAGACGGAAGAGGAGGTTGAAAGACGCGAATTACGAAAAGCTCGAGGAGCAGATGGCTGGTTAGACGTGGTGAGGAGTATTGGTGCATTCGTGGGGATCGCATTTGCTATCCGGAAACTGCCATGGCAGAGCACGCTGCAGCTTTCACTGACTCTGGCACTCGCCAATCCGGCGGTCTGGTATTTGATCGACAGATCTTCGTCTGGCTTTGTCCTCTCTACGCTGGTAGCGCTGGGCGGCACTGGCATCCTACTCAGCGTTAATCCATCTTTGGTGCCGCCACCCTCACCAGTGGAAGTGATACAGGAACACGTGGCACGAACCGGTGGTGTCCATAACGGCACCGTAGAAGCATTGAAAGGCGAAGAATATGTTCTGGGCATTTTTACGCAAGAGAGCGTCGGCGTTGCGACCTGGATTGCGAGCGTACTATTTGTAAGCTCGGTATGTTTTGGTAACATTGGAAGGAGGTTGAGTCCGGAACGGCTCTAGATTACTCTTGAGTAGCAATTAGTTTAGTCTACAAGACGCTCACGTCCTTATTCGACCACTCGACCCGGCCTGTATATCAGAATGGAATCCATAGTGCATATCCTTCCAAAGCAAAAATCAGCAGCTGGACCAACCCTAACCCTAAGACCCTTCGCCGACCTTCGACTTCAACTTCAAGCTCCTGCCGCAAACCCCAAACACTAAGCATAATCATGACTTCCAAACTCAATCTCCCCGGAGCCATAATCTTCTGGTCCTACATCCTCGCCGCTCTCATATTCACCAGCATCGCAATCAGCCTCATCCTAAAATCCTCACCTCCTCAAAACCGCAACCATAAACATGTCTACCTCTTCGCCACCTTGGCATTCATCAGCTTCTCAGCCTTATCCTTCAACATGCTCCGCGTCTTAGTGCAATCCTACACAGCATATCAAAAACAACATCCAACTTCCTTCAGCGCGGAATCGACATGGACATGGTCAACCCACTCGACACTATTCCAAGATTTCGGAAATGAGATTGTAGCGTCCGATGCGAGATATATTTGGATTAGAAGTGCGTTGTGGATCACGCTGGGGGTTGGGGTATGGATTGGTGGTGAAGGTAAGACAATATTTCCTAGAGGGGAGGTGTTGGCTGATGTCGGCTTTAGGTGCGAAACATGAGATGCCGTTCCTACATCTTTCGACATTTTTCGTTTTGAGTCAGATTTTACCGATAAGTTTCGCTCAGAACTTTTTCTATCTGCTACTTCTTCGACAGTCGTCAACACCTTCGACGAGGCACGTCAGTCTACGAACTTGGCCCACAGTCTTCCTTTTCATGGCATATTACATCTGCCAGTCATATGCTCGGAATGCGTATCAGACATCTCGATTGATTCCCATTATTCTGATTACGAGGATTTTACTTCTGGTTCCGATGGCTTTGGTCACTACGTCTGCTGAAGGTGGTTTGGAAGCCATTGCCGTGATTAGATTTACGAGTACTTTTGCGGCGGGCTTGGTGGGCTACGATTTGTGGAAAATTTTGAGGGCAGGGCCGATTGTGGGAGGAGAAATTGGTGAGGCGTTGTTTGAGCATCCGGCTGTGACGGCTTTGGGGTTTGATGCGGTTTTGAGTGGCATTAGTGCGGTTCTATGGGTCTGGACGCAGGGACGGGGTTTGGGTCAGAGGGAGAAGGTGATGTGAGGGTCATGCTTTGCTGCTGTGGAGGATTGTAGAGGAAGAAGTATTCATTGGGGCTGAGCTACTCCTTTTGAACCCGCTTGACATCTCTTGATGGCCGCGCCATATACCGGACCGGCATGAAAGCTTTCACGTAGAACTTTCTAGGCCTTGAGCTGCCATGGTCTGTCCAGACTGTGTCGTTGACGGGGTTGGTATGTATACGAAGCATACCTGCCCTATTCAGGCCAACAGTCTGAACCAGCACTCGCACCATTTCTTTCACTCCATCTTCACGGCGTCGGGCGCAATGTAAATGAAGTGCGAAGTATGGCTCCTCGTCTTCGTTGTCGTCTTGATTGCCCCAAGTCCTCATTTGCGACTGCAGTCGCAGGTCCAGACCCATATTCGTCATCGCAAATGGTTGCCTCTCGGAGAGTTCTGGTGTGACACATGGCTCTACAGAGGCACAATCAGCAAAGTGCAAAGGAGATGTCGCAAACAGTCCAGATACTGCTTCGGATGCTGCAGCGGGGAAAACTTCAGATGGGATCGTCCAGGCGAAAATCGATTGATCAGGTGATCTTCGAATGATCTCTTCTTCAAGTCTGAGGAAAGCTTTAGAACGCTCGCCATAGAGCAAGGGCATGTTGACCTGAAAGATACCCATCAAGGAATACGCCTCGTCCTCAATTCTAGAGACTTCACGCTTTGACGCCCAGCTCATTCTGCAAGCTACAGATGCACAATCAATAGAACGCGGATAGTCCAGGTAGCTTCGCTCTATGCCAGTCAAATCGCTTAGTAGTAGGTTTGAGCACCTCCCCGCTTGTGGTGGGCATTGGGAGAATGAAGACCGCCTGAACGACCCATGCTTATGAGCGATCGGTTCCCATTGATTGTTGAGGAAAATCACGGTTTGTGGTGCCAGAAGTTCCTGTAGCGTCCAGCCTCGAGTGAACCATGAAGACTTGTACAGTTGCCGTTCCATGTCAGGATTGACCGCAGCTAGGTGAAGCTCAGATCTGTATTCTGCGCCTCCGTAATAGCAGCGAGTGTTTGATATCCAGGCTTCGACGTCGCTCAGCTGATACGTGACATCATAGAGGTATGCGTGACACTCCGTGGCCTCTGAATAATATTGGTACATGGAGTTTATCGCTTCTGAAAGTTCAACACTGGACGACTTGTCGATGCAGCAAGTATCAATCCAGACATAGCATCCATCAGACGATGCTATGATGTGATCGGTGGTCTGCTCGCAAAGCAGTGCATGACGAGACCTTGCAAAGGCGCAGAATTGGACCACTTTGGCGTAGCCCGAGCTGTCTTTTCTCCGGCCCTTCTTAAAGTCCTTGTAGGTGAGCTCATCACTGGTCCATCGATGAGACAGAATGTAGTAGCATAGAGGTCTGTCTCGCTCGAAGAACTCCTCGAATTGGAGCGTTTCGGCATTGATTAGTCTCATCTCAAGGTTAGCAAAGATTTTTGAATGCTGAGGGAAGCGCTTCGAGTCAATGAAGAGGGGTCTCGAAATGCCATGCGTAGACGCATGGGCAGCATAGCCGGCGCTGCGTTGGCGGCGCGCACTGCCACCTGTACAACGCGACCCGCATTCCTTCTCACCTGCTTTGCATGATTGCTGAACAGATCGAGAGTATTTCGAGCCCGAGGGACATGCTGAATCTCTCACACTTGGTCTCGGCTTTAATTGTAAGAAGAGTCAATGCCATCATACGCAGGTCGTAGTCAGTATAAGACTGCTGCGTTGGCGGAAGGTGCTCATCGTCCGAAGGTTGTCTATCTTTGTCGTAAATGGCGCGACAGCCCTACCGCTCGCACAATAGCGCATGCCATTATCGTATGGACATTGGTACATTTTCAGGTCTTGCCGTGCCGGTGCTGTGTGCTTAGGAAGCGAAGCTATGGAAGGAAAGTTGTTGTTCATGATGAGAAGACCGAACGACTTTGCGGGGCCGCTCTTGCCCACAGCCACAAACGCGGTTCAGCCCGCACACTGTGGTCAGCAGCCTTGGCATCTCTTTTGACCTCCCTGCCTCCTGAAATCTTACCATTCGCCTCGATGTCAGTACTTTCCCAAGACCACAAGGAGTGACTGCGTGGCAGAATTGGTTCTCCGACTCAGGTCCGGAAGCGAGACTTGATTTTGCTGATCTAGGCGCCGCGATGCCGAAGTGACTGTCCTGGAGTTATGCCATCACCCTGTCTCCATACAGACCCTCTTGCGTGGCGGCGTGCCGCATCCTCGCTGGCAAGAGACTTCTTCAGCCGCTAAACCATAAGAGGATATATCAGTGTTGGAAGGTGGGTTGGTGGACGAGGAAGTCACAAGTGGAGCGCCTGAGAAGGAGGCAGCCGTCAACGATGATTCTGTTCACACCATGACTGATTGATCAACGGGGAAAAACAACTAGGAATGCCGGAAGAAGGGTTGGTATGACTTGTCTTTCACGGTAGATATTACACTTCAGATCTGGATTTGATGGTGTCCGCAGCCTTCTCAGCGACCGCATATACAGTGCTGACCAGCCTCGCTGCGGGCAACATTGGGAAAATGCTCGAATCGACCACGCTGAGGTGCTTGACACCATAGACCAAGAGGTCAGGTCCCACCACTCCTCCAAGTTCCTCTGGCATCATTGAGCACGTCCCGGTCTGGTGATTGCTCTGAGGCACCAACAAGCTGTCTTTCGACAAAGCTGCAATGAGTGCTTCCTGGCTTCTAACTTCAGGACCTGGAATTAGCTCTTCAGGACCTAATTTGCGAATTGAGTTGGTCTCGAAAAACGACCTGGTCCACTTGATCATAGCCACGAGCATTTCCGCATCCAGTGGATTGGCGAGCACATTGTAATCAACATATGGCCCAAGATCGGGATCTGAGGCATTCAATGTGATCGTACCTCTCGACAAAGGCTTCTGGAGAAGATTGAGCTGTGGCAAGGAGTCTGCCGGAAATGGAAACTCAAGAATGGAACTCTCGTTGCCACTCAAAAGAGTCGTCAGGATTTCGAGCTGAGCTTTGTACCCAGCAGTAGCTTTCTGGCCGTAAAGACCAGGAAGGTATTCGGCGGGCGCTTGCGATTGCTCACTTACGGAGTCGACGATCGAAGTAGCTTCTCTGGTGATTTGTCGCAAGGAGAGGAACGCAACATTGTTCGGATGTCCTTGCAGGAAAGGCCCGTTGCGCTGAGACTCATACTGGTGCTTTGCCAGTTGATAAAACGTGGGATCATTCATATTATCACCACTCGGATGCAGATTCGTTGTCAGATTGAACCGCATGATGACAGTCGGAGTGTCCTGGAAATTCAGTCCAACTCCAGGCGAGTCATGCACAACCGGGACGCCAGCGTTCTTCAGCATTTCTTGCGGGCCGATGCCAGAGATCTGAAGTAAATTCGGACTCCATATCGCACCAGCGGCAACTATGACCTCCTTACTGGCATTGACTATCACGCGCCAGTCATGATCCCGTCCAGTCAAGTCGACTCCGACCGCTGTCTTGTCATTGTCGAACAGGATCCTCCTGGCTTTGGTTCCAGTCAAGAGCTGTACATTATTTCTTGCGCAAGCAGAATCGTGATAGGCTGTCCGAGCATCACTTCTTGTCCGCGTATCTGGGTTCACACTATTTGGTACCCAGCCAAGGCCCACCTGCGATCCATCATTGGCCTCATTGATGAGTGGAATCTCCATCTCGGCGAATGCATCCCGAAACACTTTCTGCTGTGGCCACTCGAAGGGGACAATACTGACATGCACCGGGCCATCGGCACCCCAGGCGTCTGCACCAAAGGTAGGGTGCCAGTCCGGAGATATTTCAGGACTGCTGAAATTGGTGCTCTTCAGAAAGTATGGGAGAAGGCCGTTCCAACCCCAGCCTGGATTCCCGAGCTGCTCCCATGCATCATAATCGGCTTTGCTGCCGCGATTGAAATATCTGGACACGACTGGTCAGCACTCCACCATAAGATCCAGCTCCGAGACACTGCACTCACAAGCCATTGATGACGCTGCCTCCTCCGACTGTTGCTCCGACGTACACAGGATGTCGCTTATTCCCAAGATTCTTCATTGGCGCAGAAGTGATGTTATATTGATTGGCGTAAGGTTGTGAGTGCACTGACTCGTACGGCACCAGTATTGACTTATTATTGTCAAGATAGCCATATTCCACGATCAGCACAGTGACTTCTGGATCCTCAGAAAGACGATTCGCGACGACCAGGCCAGCAGGACCGGCACCTACAATAACATAGTCGTAAGTATGGTTGAATGCTTTAGGGTCAGATATTGACGGTAATGCTGACGACAGAGGAATGAGAAGCAAGCTTATTGCCAGTGTCCACCATTCCATGATGAGCATCTGATCTGCAGTACGGGATTCTGGCAGCTTTCAAGACGACGGTGCTACCTGGAGTTCAATTAGCTACTACACTGACTCCTGATCAACTATCTCGATGCATATGAGGCGAAGCAGCCGACATCGATGCAGACCGCTACGCTTCACTGCCGCTCTCGGCTTCTTACCGGTCTCACAGCCACTTCGACAAAATAGCGCGGCTGCTCCTCGCCATACTGGTACTGTACCAAACATGGGTCCAACCACTTTACAAGGATGCCAAGCACTTCCCGGGGAGGCCTCAAACTCACCCACGCTCCAGATAGAGGAACCTTCTAGGCGACTGTCTATCAAGCCCGATCATCATACTCAAACTTCCCAAGGCATAACCCATTTCCTCGATCATCATCAGACATCACTCCCTAGCTCGAATGCGAACTTCCCTCCACAGCCAAAAACTCCTTTACATCATCATCAAACAACCTTTCTTCTTCGGCAAATGCGAAGATCGCTTCGAAGTCCTTACACACATGCGTAGAACCCACACCCTGCGTCCCGAATTCTCCGATGTTCTCATCTGAACCTTCTAATGTTGTGTCGCCCGTACATTGTAGAACTTGACGCAAGTAGTCGAAGCAATGCAATGTATGAACGATATCATGTCCTAAATGTTCTTCTTGGAAGTAAAGGGATTCGAAAGATTCGTAGATCATACGCTATATAATGGGAAGTTAGGGAGTGGGAGTGGCAGGGTGGGGGTTCACGCACCAAACAATGAAGTTCATGGAATACGGCGATGGAGTATTGATCTGGTCCTCCGACTAGAGATTTGATCGGTGGTGGGAGTATGAAGTCGGTGGGATTTCCGTCGATGTGGAAAAACCTCGACCTTTGGGAATGAGTTTGTACCAGTTTCTTCTGATCTGTCGTCGTTCTTTGGAGGTGGAGTTCGGACTGAAAGCGTATTGGACTTTGCTTTTGCTGAATTTGAGCGGATGAGTTGGGACTAAGATATTAGCTGGCGTTGTCATGAAATCAGTAGTGAGAATGGATTCTGTATTGCTCACAATTGGGTATCAGGCCGTTGATCTCTTCTTGGAGTCCTGGATGGGGATCGTGGAATAGGAGTGCTAGTATCACTGCGACCAGGATGGCGTTGAGCAGGAGAGAGGCGAGCCGGAAGAGTGGAGAAGCCTGCGTTTTTCGCTGACTGCATTGACATTTTCCGAGAAGTCCTTGCGATGATTCGGGATCATCATCTCCGGTTGTCTTCATGTTCTCCTCGTTTTCCAGAGATGTCCGCAAAGTGGTGGTGAAGTTGTTGACATTTGAGAAAACGGGGCTCGGCTCATTGCGATCCTTGTTTCCAGTAGGCTTGTATGCTGTGTCGATAGGGTAGGTCGCTGCATAAGTGGGTTTAGCCTCACACTTTCATGTTCATCGTATGTCGTGGGAATCACATGGGCCAGGTAACTGACACGAGTCAGGCTGTCCTAGCGCGAAGCAACAAGCATCTTGCGAATCGAGGGATTGACATCATCTGCAGAGATGCATCAATCCCGCCAGAAAGAGAACTGCCGAAGCCGCATTGCAACAAGGATGTGAATGAATGCGGTCACAGGAACTATGGTCGTGACCATCAGTTGAACGGCTATGCGATGAGAGAGACATAAACGGCAATGTAATCCGGACGTACAAACACAATAAAACAAAGATCGTTAACGACAGTCTAAGTTGGAATCACACATCTGCCGAACACTCCATCATTCTCCGCTCTGTCGATTACTGGTCCGATTTCTCCAGATCAAGCTTGTACTTTCCAACATAGCTGTAGTCGATGGTGTTCTAAGGAGCATCACGATCAGTGACCATTACTCATCAAATGGAGAATGAGGAACGATCATACCTCGCCGATCAAAGAGTCATCCTTGGGAGCAGCTTCTGCTTCGCGCTTCACATTTGCCTCATCCAGGTCCAATTTGTATTTGCCAACATAGCTGTAGTCGATAGTATTCTGTGGGACGTGAAATCAGTAGCTGCTATTATTCAGGACGTTTTCGATTATCATACCTCGCCAATCAACGAATCATCCTTGGGAGCAGCTTCAGCTCCACGCTTTACATTCGCCTCATCAAGGTCTAACTTGTATTTGCCAACGTAGCTGTAATCAATGGTGTTCTGATATGATTCATCAGCAACTGTACTCCGAAATAATGTCATGAAGTTGAGAACTCACCTCGCCGATCAGAGAGTCGTCCTTGGGCATGGGAGCGGCCATGATGCCCGCGACAGCAAAGGCTGCAATGAGGGAAAGTGTTGACTTCATAATGGACTGATTCTGGACTGAGCTGGTAGAGGATTGCTTGCTGTCTTCTCACAATGTCCTTATCTTGCCCATGAGGATGTGTTGCTTTCTTATAGCCACAATGCGACTTGGTTCGAACTAGTGGTGAGTCCTGCTTCGATCGCGAGACTGATGATGGAGGAATTCCGTATCAACACAGACGTCCTGATCGCGAGGTATTCCCCCGGTCATGGTCATTTGAGGTGATTGGCGGTATTGCTGCTTCATTGTCGGTACATGTAGACGTCGGTATGTATGTCCTAGGAGCTATGCTCAATCATAGCGCGGAAGATCTTTCCTAATTCCGAGGCCGGTCGTCACGCTGTGAACAAATTGCTTAGCTTGCTTAAGCGCTCATGGAGACCAGGTACCAGGACAGCGGGTAGCTACAAGGTGTTGGAGCCCTGGGGGTGATGTGATGTTTAGCTAGGACTTTCAGGCAGCCATAGCCACGCCAGATAACGATTGACCTTATCTTGGACCATAGTACCCTGTCGTAGAATTTAGTGTCGTCTTTGGATCTGTGTTTGCCGTCCCTCCATGCTGCTCACACCATGCCCATAAATGCACCAATGAGGAAGCATAGCACTTGACGATGCCCTCCTTTGAGACCGAGACTGACATTTTGCTGTGATCTGTCGTCAGATGCCAGGAACTGGAGCAGCTCAAGTCAGAAACGGTGGTATGACCTCGAATCCTGGTGCACCTCTCAAGAGCATCGCGCCTCTCTACACAACTCAACAGAGACTGATGACAGATCGAACCTAAAGTCACTTTCACAGCCAAGTAGAGCAGCCCGTCGAGCTTCGAAATTGCCCACTGTTCGCGTTGTCGAAGTCATCGTCAAACATCGCAATGGACCTGGGGAATCATGCAGATAATATAGACAGCATCAGACTGCTTCTCGCCAGCACTCAAGCTAAATATGCACGTCTGCATAAGCACAATCTCATCTGGAAGTTTGCAAGCGCCGTTCTTCTCGCAGCCATACTGAGCCTGGCTGTGTACCTGAGGACGACGCCGAATTCCAAGAATTGCATATTGGAGGTATCCGTGCCGTCTCCAGTTACTCGCGACTTGGAAGTCACCTTCACAGACCAGCATTGGAATATGCCATTCTATGTCGACAACATATATCGCATGGATGGTAGTCCGGAGGTAGATGCGGCCTGGGATGCGATTTCTGTTGAGTGGCCAATGCGGATTGCGGAGGAGGATGGGGCGAAATACGGTATAGAAGATCACGTCCGTATCGCACCTCATCTAGGTGGCGGATATGTTGTCGAAGTTGAAGCGCTCCATCAGGTCCATTGCCTTGTGAGTCCATCACTGATCGCAACATGTCGCAGGCACTAACAGTCCGGCAGAACTTGATCAGGAAATCTCTATACTTCAATTACGAGTATTACCACAACATGGGCAAACTCGAATTCGAGGACGATGAGAAGGCTGTGAAGAAGCATGTCGGTATGTGAACCATGCAGAACAATCGTGCCATGATCGCTCTGACTTCAACCGCAGGCCACTGTCTCGATATGATGCGCCGAGCCTTGATGTGCAATGCGGATATTGGCGTTCTGCCTCAGGTATGGACTCATTTGCCCGGCAATCCGCGACGGCCGATGTACACATTCTCTCGAACGCATAAGTGTCGGAATTACTGGGAGATCAAGGCCTGGGTAGAAGCAAGGCGGCTGCCGCTCAACTCCACAGTGGCGGAGGATCCTCGCCCCGGCGACAGGATCATTACTGAGTTCCACGAGTTGTAATCAGCTACAATGGGCATCGACTTTGCGAGTTCACATGCGTTGTTGCCGAAGTGTTCAGGTGTCAGCGGCCTCAATCTTTGGTGTTAGACCTAATCTTCGGTCTTAGATAAGGAACGCTGGAGCTCGCATATGCCATGGAGAAGATCTTCGGAGGCAGAACACGACGGCAATGCTCTGGATAGCCCTAATAGGCAATCAGCAGTATACAAAGATCAGACCAGTCCTTCCATAATCATGCCACATCGTGGCCATGTACAAGCGAGCTTGCGTGCGTATATGAAGGAAACCTAGCACAGCTTCGGGTGAAGGCTCCAAAAAGGCGCGATTAGACCAACCATCTGGTCAAGAACGTGGTCGAACAAGGTTCGCAAAGCTTGCTTGACGAAGCTCAGCAGTTGTCCCCATGCCAAGACCAGGTTGGACACGAGTCGGCATCCTGACCCTGCTGGTGCATCTTACCCTGGTTGTCGGCTGTGATGCAGGAGGTACATTGCGCATACCTCGCGTCGTACAAAGCCGTGATTCAAGGGTCATATCAAAACCCAAGCTGCTCATAGTCAGTCCTCTCGAAGGTGCGGATAGTATGCCTGGTAGTGGTAGCGATCGCATGTGCCTCTGCAGAATGACCGAGCTTCATGCAAGTTCTGCCCAGGTTTGTCGGTTTTCGTCTGAGGGCGCGCTGAAAACTAAGACCTTTCCACACTCGAGTCACACGACCACTGACCAAGGGGGTTGCTCGGAAAGGGTGGGTCCGCAGTTGCAGCAATGGTCCGGGAAGGGGAGTTCATGCCTTTGAGTACCCAGAGACTCAGCAGTGGTGCAGTTAACGAGCCTAGTCTTCACACCGATATGGTAGATGATGCCTGAACATGGTCCAATGGAGCGTAGATTTGCGTGACAGGGGCAACTGATAGCCCACATGACGCTCTGCCATGTGGTAGCTGCTGTGGTGCTCGTGTCTGCTGTGATCGAAAGTCTCGCTGCAATCGATGCCTGATGCGAGAGGTGATGTAGTACCTCGCAAAAGGCGGCAATCGAGAAAGATTGTGGGTGAGTTTTCGGCACTGTGTAGGGAAAGGCACTCTTTCAGCTTTCTGTATCATCCTGAGCACCTCTGTAACAGGTTGAAACCAAGATGTCCAAAAAGGCCGAATACGCGATTCTCCCGCCTGCCTCGAACAGGACCGACGACTTTCTCGAGAAGTATCGACGAGAAGCTAGCAGACCATATCTGTACTTCTGGCTGAGCTTAACGACCACTTTACTCCTGCTGGCCTTCGGCTTAGGAACGCAAGTCTTCAAGCTATCGAGAGAATGTGCCTGTACTCGCATCGCGCTCGGCGTAGGCCAAAATCCAGCAAACTTACCAATAGACCGACCGCCTGTCCGACTAGTGGAGAAGGTATTCGTGAATGAGTCCAGATACGTAAATCGAGCGATGCTGGAAAGTGCAGACGGCTTGGGCGAGGTAATGGCAAAGTGGAAGCCATTGACGAATAGTATGTTGCCCACCGCGACCTGGATACACAGAAGACTGACTCTTTCGTAGGAGGCAGAGGTGTCATATCCCTGAATCCAGCTGATCAGAGAGATCTTGATCCACCCTACCACATGCAAAGTCCGGACGGTTCACATTATGAGGAGGTGTATATGCTGGCAGCGTTCCACCAACTACACTGCCTTCGCTATATCACGCATTCGTATAGCACGCTCTGGCAAGGCGGCGACGAGTCCGGAAAGGATGGTGAGTGCCTAAACGCTCCTGAAATTAATTCCTGGCTTACTGAGGTGTTCTTCAGAGCATATCCTTCATTGCTTCGAGTATCTACGGCATAGCATTTTGTGCTCTGCCGACGTTACGCTCGAAGGCAATGCGACTGTCAGTCATGGTATGCACGACTCCAGAGCCAAGTTGGCCGTGCCTTGGGGCGGGAGACATGTCTGTCGAGACTGGGAGCAGATATCGCACTGGGCCGATGAACACATTGTGTGGGAATCGCCGGACAATGTCGAAAGTATCATGTGAGTCTGACGCATAATCTTGGGCTGAGATGCGTTCTCCGAGTGCGGTGTAGATGCTCTCGTAGCGAGCTGAACATATGTGAATGCCATATCAAGTGTTTTGCAGAAGAGCCATTGTCGTCACGTCCAAGATGGAGATACGCGTAGTCAGGCTAGGCCACAAGCAGTATGGTCGGTCTTTTGGTGAGTAAGCCTCGCATGGGCACGTCATCTCCATTCTGGACCGCGGATCCATGTCTGTGAATTCTCCAAGGGCTTCGAGGCAGCTTGTCCTCGAGCACCACCACCGGCCTTTTGCCTACGCTGTCCTGAGCCGTACGACGAGTATATACCACAAGCGTATATTCGCCACCCTCGCGACCTCAGAAGGCTTTCACTCCGACCTGCGATACCCCGCCAGAAACTAATATAGACGAATACGCGTGAGGGTTCTGGAAAAGACTCGTTCGCTCTCGCATAATCTATGCCTCTCACAAAGAGCTCACCCCAGCCCTCCTCAATGTCGGGTCGCAGCAGCTCTGGATCAGGTTTTCATCCATTTGGCGGTCGAGTGAGCCGCCATTTCGGAGATTCTGTAAGCCTCACTATTCACGAAATACCAACACATGCAAAAATCACTTCATTCAAGCTTTGATCCCTCCAACCTTCACATGTCGCGATCCTATATCACCACTACTATGCAGCGGCAATTCATTAATCGTGATCCGTTGCCGCACATCGACATTTCACTGATGGGCGATATGTCACAGTTATCACCAGACGACGCGTACCTGTCCTACTACGATGTCCGACTCACCCGCGAAGACGTCGACTCGATCAAAAGCGACTGGCTCACAGACAATGCGATATGCTTTTGGGAGGAATGTCTAGAGCGCGAGAAGCTCGTGCACTACCCGAAAGCGAATATCGTGCTTCTACGACCATCGATGAGCTTCATGCTGCAGAAGACGCAGAACCCGCTCACCATTAAGTCCGCGCTTCCAGATTTCGCAAAGACGACACATGTGTTCTTGCCGATCAACGATGCCAGGAGGGTGGACTTGGCAGAAGGTGGATCTCATTGGTCGCTTCTTCTCGTCAGTGTGATTGACGGAGTCGCTTTTCACTACGACTCACTGGGTCGATCGAATTACTACGAGGCGCAACTCACCGCGCATAAGATATCGCAGCTGCTTGGCAAGCCTCTGAAGTTCATCAACCTCGAAGACTCACCACAGCAGGACAATGGAATGGATTGCGGGGTATACGTATGCCTGCTGATGCAGTATCTGCTCATCTCGAGGCTGCTTAGAGCGCATGCTCAGAATAAGATCTCCATGTCAATGCGCGGGAAAGAGGTCGATGCTCGAGGCGGCAGGAAAGAGATCATGAGAGTTATTGAGGCGAGAAGGAAGGAGGGCGAAAGAAGACGATCGTGAGTGTCCAGTGCACGTCTTCGGCATGGAACTACACTGACATGTAGCGCAGACGAAGTCACAGCCCATACAGCGGCAACAGCAAGTCACCGCCTCGCATTGGCGAAGAGTATCAAGAAGAATCGTAGTGCGAGTCTTCGGATACTCTCGACGTGCATGAGGAAGACAGGCTGCATCTGATTTATTAGCGAAGGCGTTTCGGAACAAATCATGGTTGCTCTTACGAGCTTACGAAGCTTCGAGGTACTGGGACTAAGCATGTGTTGCATTCTCTTCTGCATTTGCATTATTCAAGCGGACATGTATCGAGCAATGGACTTCCCTTCCTACGCAGACCACACTATCGGACTCATAGCAGCTTCTAGGCTTTGCCGAAGCTTTAAGAAGCTGGACCCTTTCGGTCGCCATTGGCGTAAGCATTCGTAAATGCTTCCTTCTCAGAATCTACTCTGTGCAGCGAAGTAGTGAATACTGCGCAGTGTGTGCCTTGCGCCGTGAGCCGCCAGACTGCGGGTTCAGAACGGGCGCTTCTCTTACTGCCGAGTAACAGCTGAAGTAGGGAGAACGACAACGGCTCATAAGCCTGCTCGCGTGCACTCATACGAAGCAAACGAATACCGAGCCCATGCTTTTCGATACGACCAGGCAAAGAAATTGAGTTTGACCCTGCTGTCACGCTAGCCAGGGTGTAGCCGAGGCGAAGGAAAGATCGCTTCCTTCCCGATTTATCCTTCCTTCAGGAATCTTGCAGGCATCAAGAATCTCGCATATAAGAAGTAAGCTTCGTTGATGAGCTTAGCTCTTGCAATGCACAATCCGGATGTGACGATGTGAATTGCCTTGGGCGACACTAATGACGAAAGATGGCAGAAGTAGAAGTTGGCCTGACTCAAGTAGAGCAACCTGCGAAAGACCAAAATGTCCAATTCAAGATCACAAGGGCGCCTTCTGGCAAAGGTATAGCATTCCATCCGTGATGAGATTTATTCCCATTCTCACGCGAATCCAGATTACCACCTCCGCCACGCCCAAGAACTTTCAACAATCTTCCTCGACGACCCAGTGCTTCGATACATGTGTTCATCACTTTCGGAACCAGACCGGATCGCATACATGCCCCAATACTTCACAGTCCTAATGCGAGCCGCAATGCTCAACTCCGGCATCTTCGAAGAATGTAACGATTGGTCTTGCATGACAGTCTGGATGCCGCCAGGCAAACGCATCGACAACGAACTCACAATTTTACAAGCTGGATTCCTAGGCTCAATACTAAAACTTGGCTTTGGTGGCGCGAAACGCATGTTGATAGATTTCTCGGCGCAGGTTGATAAAATTAAGAAGAAGTGGAAAAGGCAATTGGGGATTCGGGAATTTTGGTATTTGTTTTTTGTGGGGACGAGGAAGGCTGAGAGAGGAAAAGGGTTGGCGAGTGAGATGATTCGGAAGTGGCAGAGGGAGGTGGGCAATGTGCCGATTTGGTTGGAGGCTACGACGGAGGGGAGTAGGGATTTGTATTTGAGGTTGGGGTTTAGGGAGTTGGAGGTTTTGGTTATGGGGAAGGGGACGCATAGTAAGGATGGTGTGGTAGAGAAAGGTGGTGAGGGTGTGAGGTTGTGGGCTATGGTTTGGATGCCGGAGCGGACCAAGGTCTAACACATGTGTTGTGCTAAAGCACTTGTTGCTAAACAACTACAGGTTTTGTGGACCTGACAGGCTTCGTCTCGTACAATAATAGCTGACATCTGAAGTCTCGGACATTCCCGTGCATGAGAAAGAGCTAGTGGACTGTCGTAGTAACAGTCTATGTCATAAAGTGACACTGGCGTTGATAAGCCGTTATATCGATAACTTTCTCACGATCAGACTCACAAAGGTGCCACTCCTGTTTTGCCGGTGTTTAATTAGCAATCACATTCTTCTGGTCAGCTCCCAAGAGCTCATTAGTATATGAATGACTTCAATCTCGAGTCTTCATCTCCATCTTACAGCAAATCTACCACAACATCGGACCACACAAACCCTGCAAACATCACTCAATACGCGATATCAACCAACACTTACGACATCAGCATCAACAACGACTCGACCGCTGCCGACCCGAAAGCACCAGAACGGAATCATGCCTAAGAACGAGAACTATCCCGACGACTACGAAGAGGCCAAGTCGTTCACCGGACAGTCCAGGGAGGAGCGATGCAGGCAGGTAGCGTCGGTAAATGGATGGGCCAACGTAGGACGTGAAAGGAAGCATTCTGGCCAATGGTGTCCGCTTTTGTGAGACCAACCAACGAGCATCTTTCAGCTCTGGGCCTAGACGACGAGAGAAATACCATCTCAACTACCTAGAATCTCAAAATCACAGCACTACTCCACGGAGCCTCGACCTTCACCATCCCATCATCATCAACATCCACCTTCTCTCCTCGGGTAACATTACTCAACAACACCGGCCTCCCCTCATCCAACTCAAAATTATAGCTATACCCATCAAACGTAATTCCAGAAATCGCATCACTTCCATTCGCCATTAGTCTTTGTACTCCCATCTCTTTACCATTATATTCCTCAGAAAGCTGGAAACCATACTCCTCACTCGGCCGCGGAAAATCGTTGATGTACTCTTGATTATAATCCGTAGCATTATACGCCATCATATTGATAACCATGATTTTATCCAGAGAACCAGCAATATAAGCGGCATAGGCGGCTTCTCGTTCGGAACTAAGCGGCAAATTCACAACCCTCGTCTCCTCACTTCGTCCTAGAAAAGCAGCGACGCCGATATTGCCATAATATGGAGCTTTTGTCCCCTTTGACACGAGGTCTGTATCGATGGGTTGCCAGCTCTGATATCGATAATTCGTGCCCATATGCATGTGGACTCTTGAGATATTGTTTGCTGCGCAATAGAGATTAAAATCTATACCCCAGAGTGCTGCGCCGAAAGTATTGGAGAGTCCGGGTCGGCCTTGGTTGTAGAGGGAATTGGTTTCGCCTAGGATGTACGGGAGTTCGGGGTGGAGTTCATGGATTAAATTGCTGGAATTGACGTGTTTTGCTACTGAGGCGACGTTGGAGGTGTGGCTCATGAGGGTTCCTTGGAGGGTTACGCCGGGCACGTTGGCGCCGGAGATGTAGCTGATGATGAAGATCAGAGGGGATGTGGAGGTTAGGGGTAGAAGACTTACTTGTGCGAGCTTATGAGTGAGATGTCGTTGTCAGTGTCAAGCCCAGCGTTCCATTCTCGGAGAGGATCTAGCTTGTTACTTCCTGTGCCTGCGAATGAGGGTGCGATGTACTTGTATCGAGCATCTTGGGACAATTCAGGACAAGCTTTCTCCATTGCCGCCCGGATCTCTCTGGTATATTTGAGCCATTCTGCTACGTACTGCGACTCTGTCCAGTTCACAGGGCGAATTTTACCGGGATAGAGGTCCGGCTCGTTTCCAAGCTCCCACGATAGAAGTCTATCATTGTCTTGAAAAGTCTTGCAGGCGAAGGGGGCTGACTCAACGAGTGCCTTTCGAGCAGCGCTGCTGTTCTTGCCAAGGTTGAAGCCATGAGAGTATTTGACATCTGACCATGTCTTGTACGATTCGAAGTATGCAGGCCCAATGGTGAGAGTTGATGGGTAGTCGGGAGAGATGTCTGGATTGACAATGCCTATTGATGCCACTTTCTGAGAGGCATTGAAAATTGCAAAATCCTGAGTGTTGCCTCCGACTCGCACGTACGGTTTCGTGCCTTGTAGGTCTCGCAGGTTGCTCAGCAAGTTGTCGGAAAATGTGTTCGGCGCTGCAGAATTTCCAGCGAAGTCTGGAAAGGACGAAAACTCGATCGAGAATGACACAAAGCCATCAAGCAATTTTCCAGCATCAGCAGGCGAAGAGCATTCTACCGGGACATTCGCAGTCTCGCGACTGGAGAGTAGTACTGGAGTGGCCGTAACACACGAGGCTGCAAGAACTAGCAATACAGAAGTCTTGCAATGAATCGCCATTTTGACAGGTACTGTTCCTGGATAACGCTATTCTTTGGCCACGTTTGACCGACTCCGGTGGATTTATACTTTGTCTTGAACACAGCCCCGCATGTCATCAAAAGGGCAGACGCATAATGATGCGCGTGATGCTCCATGGCAGAACTGTTTCCAGGTCCAATGCTGCAGTGCGATCCTACCTTGTTCAAGTTGGGCGGGTGTGCCTGCCGATCACGCGGAGTTCCGGCAGAATCCACCCAGCATAATAGGTATTCTATGCCGCACGTTAGAATGCCGGCCGCCGATGAGAGGTATAAGGCTGGTGCAAAGAAGGCAAATTATACACACAAATAGCCAAGCAATACCTCTTTGAGGCCACATCAACTTGAATTTGCGAATCATAAGCCTCATTGACTTTGTGTCTCGATCGGGGCAGAATTTTGGAATGCGCAAGCGAGAGCGGTCATGAGTGCTTGCGGCGGACACCAACACAAGGCTGCGCATGATCGCATGCTTGCATTATGGCCATGTGCATGCTCGTGAAGCAAAAGCCGAGCTTTTCCGTGGCTGTTGAAGTCCACAGCCAAGCCAGCCGAGTAGCAACCATATGAACGATGACGCTTGGTTGAGATGGCGATAGAAGCCAATTCACAGCGTGAAGTCGCTGAACGTAGTACTGGAATCATGGCCTCGGCGCACGTACCCGTGTTCCCTCGTGCTTTGGACTGTCAAACACTCCGCTTCTCTAGCGTCGCAGATCCGGTCTCCGCTTCGTGCAACGATGGTGACAGCACTCCTTGGCCGTCAAACTCATGTCTCCTCGCAAACATGAAGTCGAGATCTTCAAGTGTCATGCGAGCTGTCTCAGGATAGCACAACCAGATGATGACAGCGATGCAGAGGTTGAACACTGCTAGAATTACATAGAATCTCCAGTAAATGTTTTTGATCGCGATAGGTGTGACCTCTACCATCATGAACCTGCTAAAAGTCAACAGACGCTGTGATGTTGCTGAAAGAACAACTTACTGGAAGAGCCAATACCAAATGTTTCCGATGGCCAGGCCCTTTTCGCGGATCGCTAGAGGTAAAATTTCTGCCGGATAGGCCCAGGACTGCCCCAACCATGCCAGAGAGAAAGTTCCATACCACAAGAATAACATGGCAACTGCGGCGATCCCGAAGGAACGGTTCTCAGGTGGCGCCGTAGCCAGGAGCGCTGCAATGATGAAGAACAAGGCACACTGCCAAACAGAACCCCATAGGAGATATGGCTTGCGGCCAAAGCGGTCAACAGTAAAGATGGCCACGAGTGTGAACAACGCCGAGACCACAGAACTGAGACCAGCAATCCACAGGGTCTCCTTGTGACCGGTGTTGATGAACGTTCTGAGAAGCGTAGGTAGGTAATACGTGATCGAATTGACTCCTGCGCACAAAAGGTCAACGAAAACGGTTACCACATTTGGCAGTATGTCTGGCGTCTTACCGGTGAGTTGATGCATGATCATGACTCCACATGCCAGAGCAAGTCGTCGAAAATTCTGAGTTGGCCCGCCTGTGAAGAGCGCTCTGTACTGGCTGTTATGCTTCTCCATGGCTGCCGCGTTCAGAATCTGCCCCAGCCTCTCCTCGGCATCGTCTTCACTGAGGCGTAGCAACACAGACCTGGCCTCGTCAATCTGTCCTTTCTTGGCCAACCATCGCGGCGACTCTGGCAAGCCAAGGATCAGTACAGTGGCTGTAAGCAAGAAGACCAGCTGGAATGCAACAGGAAAGGCGAAGGTGACACGCCCGGTGTGATCGTAAAAGCCATAGTTGATCCACTGTGCCAGAAAGAGGCCCAGGGTTGCTCCATATAGAAGCTGGCCGACAAGATATGCGCCGCGACTTCGAGCTCGGGTGGTCTCTGCTTGCCACAACCCGACAGTGCTGGACATTACACCAACACCTATGCCAGTCACAATTCGACCTGCTAGAAGCTGGCTAATGTTCGTCGCGGCTGCAAATGGTACTGTGCCAATGGTAGTAATGGCTATCCCGGTAAGTATGGTTCGTCTTCGTCCCAGAAAGTCGCCAATGAAAAAGGCAATCACACCTCCAGCGAAGCCGCCGAGATTGTACGTCGCGCTCACAGTGCCTGTCAGTGTCGCGCTGGGGTGATTGAAGGTCTCCAGAAACCATGGGTTGACAATCAGGCCGCTGAAAAGCGCATTATCGTAGCCAAAGAGGATGAAGCCGCATGTTGACGCTATCGTGATCAGCACGTTGAGAGCCTTCCCAGTCGCATTAGCTAGAGGATTCAACATCTTGCACAATATGCTGTGCTGATGCTGCCCCAGTATCTAGATGAAGAAGCATGTCAGTTCCAGTCGCGATTCTGGGGGTACCGTTCGTCATAAGTGTGGCATGGCGCATTTTGCTTTGTGTAGAATATGCAGTGCCCGTTGTGGGCGCAGATCTGCAAAAGTATGGAGCACCAGCTCAAGCTTGTAGCCGGACAGCTGCGAGCTCTATTGCACGTTGTGCCACGCTGCCATGGTCAACTATAGGATGCTGTGAGATTTTGCACAGATAGCCGAACATATCGACTGATCTGCTCTGTAGCATCAGGATTCTTCAACGTGATACATGGCGTGTACGCAAGTCTTCCCAGGATCATGTCCACAGGGTAGATGGAATAAAGCTCTCTGATGATATGGCGGACACTGATGTTCAAAGGGAACCCAAAGTACTATAGGAAGGAAGTGGAGAGCAACGATGAGAGATTTGTACTTTGATACAGAGATGAGTTCGTTGCTCTGGCAGGGGCTCTGAGCCTGTCCAGGGTTTGATTGGCTGTTTACGCGAGACATGGTCCGAGCCTCCGAGAGCACAAAATTCATCTTCGAACGCGATCTCCTTCTGCTTTTCTTCTTCGTGCGGCGCGTGTATCTTATCGTTTCCCCATATGTTGCTCGTTCACCTTACCCGTGGTTGAAACGTGTGTCGATGATCACGCAAGAAAGAAATTAATTGCTATCGGTTCCTCGCCATCCCGACTCGAAAGCCTCTTCGCGTGGCCCTGTTGGCGCGTGAGAAACCGAACAAACCTCGCGTAAATACAACATCTGCTGGCCGGACTCAGAGCCTGTGTCTGACCGGTCGCAGATGGCATGGTCTCAAGCTGTTCGGTAGTGTGTGCGGTCTCAATCTTTGTCAGTTGCCGTTCCTCGCAACCTGATCCTGCCCTCCGCTCGCTTAACAGATCCTGCTCCACTGCAACCACAAAATGGCAGGTCTGAATGTTGTTGCTCTCATCTCTGGTGGCAAAGATTCTTTCTTCTCAATACTCCACTGCGAGGCAAATGGCCACAAGGTAGTCGCGCTCGCAAATCTGCACCCACCAGTCCACGATAAAAATGGCCAAGCGGAGGATTTGGAAAGCTTTATGTACCAGACCATTGGACACAAGGTAATACCTTGCTACGAACAAGCGCTCGGTCTACCGCTTTATCGGCAGGAAATCGATGGCGGAGCAAGCTATAAGAGCAAAGATTATGCCGCAGACTACAGCCATGACGAGACCGAGTCCCTCATTCCGCTACTACGGAAGGTCATCGCCGCGCATCCTGAAGTGAACGCTGTCAGTACTGGGGCCATTCTGTCGGACTATCAGAGGACGCGAGTTGAATCTGTGGCGCTTCGGCTGGGCCTCACGCCACTCTCATATTTGTGGCAGTGGCCATTCTTGCCGCCGGGCTCCCAAAGCTCACTCCTGGAGGACATGACAGCGGTGGGACAAGATGCAAGGATCATCAAAGTCGCATCAGGGGGACTCGATGAGACCTTTCTTTGGCAGAATGTTGCTGAACCGCGGACTATCGCACGCTTAAAGCAAGCATCGCAAAAATTTGGCTCTGCAGATGACGGCGCTGTCCTTGGTGAAGGAGGCGAGTATGAGACCCTTGCGATAGGTGGCCCTCCACCACTCTGGAAAGGTCATATCTCCGTGCATCAGGACTGCATAAAAGTCATACCTGGGGAAGCTGGCAGCGCATCCTTACAGCTCAAGAGCCCTCATGTCGAGCTCTTTGGTAAAGATGAGCTCAGTCAAGCAACAATGCCGCCCAGGATTCCCTCACTACTTGACCCACGTTTCGAACAGCTACAATCCGCACTTCTATCTGCGGACTCCCAACAACCCGATTTGGACACGGGCAGCTTTCTGGAACGGTGCGATCAGGCAGCCAGCTCCCTCAAGCTCTTCGAGAATATCACTGGAGCAGGCGCCACTCCAGAAGCGCAGACACGATCCATCATGGAACGAGTCAAAGCAGAGCTGCCGGTTGTAATCTCTGAGACTACGTACTCAATAATTATTCTACGCAATATGTCTGACTTTGCGGCTGTCAACGCGGTATATGGCAGGTACTTCAATAGGCCGAATCCTCCTGCTCGACTTACGATTGCGTGTGCGGACGTCTTGCCCGCAGAAGCTTTACTATCCATCAGTATTGTCGTGGCACCTGGTCGCAGGCAAGGCTTGCATGTTCAATCCCGCTCTTACTGGGCTCCGGCCAATATCGGACCGTATTCTCAAGCCATCAAACAGACTATGGAGGATGGTGATGGAATAATCCAGGAGTCATGTTACATCGCAGGCCAGATCCCACTTGTGCCAGCAAGTATGGCATTGCCCTCAGAACAAGACAAAGACAGCTTCACGCTACAGAGTTTGCTTGCTTTGCAGCACCTGGACCGCATCGGACGTGTAATGCATGTCAAGCATTGGACTTTCGGGATCGCATTCCTCTCCTGCCAAGGCATCGACGGCAGCATTTTGTCGAAGAGGGCTGACATCGCCCGGAGGACATGGGCTGGCTATCAACGCAGCCTCGGTGCCAGTACAACAGATTTGGATGAATCTGAAGATGAGAGCTTCGATGTCTGGCATCTAAGTCATGGCTCTGGAAAACCTTGGCTGTCTCAAATGCGTGCTGATGCACCATCAGGACTTGGCGCCGATCAGAAATCCACTGCTATTATACCGCCCTTGCTAGTGATTACGGCCGACAGTCTTCCACGCAACGCCGACATTGAGTGGATCGGCTTCGGAAGCAGTCATGCTGCCGACGACATGGCTACCGTTCCATGTCATCTTCGAGGGCTTGTGAAGAACTTTCGTCGCCGGATACTGCCGACAGGTACGAATATGTAGGACCGAATAGACGTCTCGAGAAGTGTCCCAGATATTTGACAGGTTTCCACGAGTTCTTGTTGGGTTCCTCAGCCGATTCCATGGAGACAAGGAGCGGAGTCCGCGGGTAGTCCCTCCATTTCACTATCAAGGAAATGCGGCTGAGCCATACCCCGCTGCGGGTGGAGCGCCCCGCGACGACACCACGCTACTCATATCACAGCAAGACCACAGAATGTCGTATGTCGCATGTCGGACAATGCTCCTAGTCAAGCAGAACGAGTCAAATCTGCAACCGGTGGAACCAATGCCGTTTCTGACAGACCGACTCTTGCAGCTTTCCCGGTCCTTTCGTCGCACATGGACGCCCCACCGTTGCCGATCCTACTGATTGTGGCGATGGATTGGTTCGAGAAGATCTGATGCCGGCTTCTAAGCATAAACGATCAAGCCCTGATGTAGCCCTCGCGCGGATGCTAGTGCTGCATTGGAGAAGGAACGGCCAGCTGATGCAGTAGGTGCAATGAACCATTTCTTGCCCACTTTCTTCTCAACCTCTCTCCTTTCACTAACGGTACACAAAAAATCTCCATCATGGCACCAGATCTGAATGCTATCGCCGCAGGCGAGAAGTTCGACTACTCACAGCCAGGCTCGTCTGGCTATTCCATCAACCAAAACTACACGTACAGTAAGGGTCAACACAAGTTTCGGCAACATCGCCGCTCGCTGACTATCGTGACTAGATGACCCGAACAACAGGAAGATCAAGGTCCTTACAATCGGTGCCGGTGTCAGCGGCATCTTGATGGCATATCGCATTCAGAAGGACGCACAGAACGTGGAGCACGTGATCTACGAGAAGAATCAAGATATGTATGAGCATCAAATATGTCGGCTGTCTGTGCAGTGTGCTGATGTGGAAACAACTGCAGTGGAGGCACATGGCTAGAGAACAGGTAAGTTGTGCGTGATGATAATAGCAGAAGCCAGACTGACATTGGCCTAGGTATCCTGGATGTGCCTGTGATATCCCAAGTCATGTACGATGAGCACCAAAAAGACAGTCTTCACTCTATACTGATCTCTCCACCCGTCGATTTAGGCTTACTCCTACCAATTCGCGCTCAATCCTGACTGGCCTCGATTCTTTTCTTACTCTCCTGACATCTGGAAGTACCTCGATAAAGTCTGCAACACATTCGATCTGCGAAAGTTCATGACATTCAATACCGAAGTTACTGGAGCCTACTGGAATGAAGAGAAAGGAGAATGGTCAGTCAAGCTACGGCAGACAGCACCAGGACAGCAGCCAAGAGAATTTGAAGAGACATGTCATCTCCTGCTGCACGGTACTGGCATTCTGAATAACTTCAAGTGGCCAGACATTCCAGGCCTGAAGGACAAGTTCAAAGGCAAGGTTATGCATACTGCGCGCTGGCCGCATGATTACCAAGCCGAGCAATGGAAGAACGATAGTGTGGCAGTCATTGGTTCCGGAGCTTCTTCCATTCAGACAGTTCCGACTATGCAGCCTCATGCAAAGCATATTGACGTCTTTGTCCGGACGGGAGTCTGGTTCGTCCAGATAGCTAACAACTTCGGACAAAACAAGGAGTATGACCAGGCCGAGAGAGACGAGTTCAGGAACAATCCAAAAGCACTGGTTGCACATGCCAAGGACATTGAAGACCAGGTCAATGGTCTCTGGGGCACATTCTACTCTGGCACAGAGGCGCAGAAAATGGGAACGGAAATGTTCAGACAAAGAATGAGCGAGTTCATCAAGGACAAGAGGCTCCTAGAAGGCTTCACTCCAAATTTCGGACTTGGATGCAGACGTGTCACTCCCGGAGACCCATACATATTTGCCATTCAGGAGCCAAATGTGGATGTTCACTTCACCGCAGTGAAGGAGTGTACTGAAGACGGTGTCATTGGTGAAGACGGACAGGAAAGAAAGGTCGACACGATCGTCTGCGCCACGGGCTTCGACGTCTCATATCGTCCACGATTCCCAATCGTTGGCAAAGGCGGTATTGACTTGAAGGTAGGTCACCTTGTAAATTCGCAAAGCGTCAATATTCGCTAACACCCTTCTTCTCAGGACAAATGGTCGGTATGCCCAGAATCATACCTCGGCCTCGCAATCCCCGACTTCCCCAATTTCATCACCTTCGTAGGCCCAACCTGGCCAGTCGAAAATGGGTCCGTAATTGGTTAGCAAGCAACCAATCCCGCAAAACATACTCACATATTAACAGAAGCGCTCTAGGTCCCCTCCACACCGTCTCCGACTACGCCCTTCAAGTCATAAAGAAAATGCAAAACGAAAACGTCAGGTCCTGGGTCCCAAAACAAGATATCACAGATCAATTCAACTCCCACGTCCAAGAATGGATCAAACACACAGTTTGGAAAGACGATTGTCGAAGTTGGTACAAGAACAACGAAACAGGACGCGTTAATGCCGTATGGCCTGGTAGTTCAATGCATTATCAACAAGTTATTGAGAATGTGAGATGGGAGGATATGGATATTGTACGAGGTGGACAGAAGAATTACTGGGAGTTTATGGGAATGGGATGGACGGTGGAGAATAGGATGGGTGTTAGGAATGAACAGAATCCCGGTGGGGCGGATTGTAGTCCGTATTTGAGCTTGGAGCATTTGGATCCCAAGTGGATTACTGCGAATGGGGGATCTGAGGAGGTGCTTAGGAAGCAGGTTGAGGAGGAGAGGAGGAAGGGGGAGTTGAGGCTTGTTGAGAGGGAGATTTGAAGTGAATAGTTGCTGAAATGAGGGAGGGCTCTCCTGCGTTGCTTCGTAGCACTTACGCAATACAGCAATATCCGTGTCGAACGCCACGAGCCTGAAGACGCCTTCCTGCCGAGAATAGCGGCCAACTCATACGTAGCCTGTTGAATAAACCCTAAAGCTCGGTGCCTTACCATCCGCATGTAGTCCTTAATTCGCTGATCTTGTTTCCCTCCAGCATTCGGATCAGTATTCGTGACTAATCGGACTGCAAAACATTGCTCTTTGTCACTAAGCGCGGCGCTTCGGAACATAAAGACATCGGCGATCCTGTATGACTGACTGCTGGCGTGACCTTGTGTCCTATCTAGGTTCGTGAAATGCGTGTTCTCGGCTTATTAATGGTATTGGATCTCTTGATATGTCCGCGAGAACAACCTGGCAGGCTGCCGCAGCGTCGTCGTAGTCCTGTTCCGTCCACTGTTCCTCCGCGACAAAGACATTCTCCTTCGCCTTGCCGTTCTCTTTGCTGAACAGCCGAAGTAGAGGGTTCCTGATATTGCCTTCATCAGTCAGCAACCTCTCAAGGAGTTGAGACATTCTCCGCTGGACATCTCGGCGTGTTAAGCTTGCTGGCTCTTCGACTTTGGATCTCCGAGGGCTCCTTTTGCGTGACTTGAAAGACCGGCGAAGTGCTTGAAGCACTCACTCCTCGTTGCGTTGCCTTGTGTCTTGTCTTGATCCGCGAAATGGGTGTTCTCGGCTCGGTCTAATGGTAAGGATGAGTTTGGAGCTTCATAGCATCTACGTAGCACAGCAATATCCTTATCTAACGCCATCAGCCTAACGAGAGCCACCTGTAGTGAGAGAAATGTGGAAGTGAGAGCTAGCGACAGATCACCTGAAAACTTCTGCGGTATATGTCTGCAGACACTTGTTACCGCTGTGCCATCAGCTATCATTCTCTACTTTTCCCACTGGAGACCAAGCCTGCGATGAGAAGTACAAATAGTGTTTTGATATGGTATGACCAGCTGAGCTTGATGCAGATGAGCGCATGTCCGATCAGGCTGCTTGAGACAACGAGACCGGTGGACTACATAGTGCTCAACAGCTTGGCCTTCGTCTACGAATCGAGTCGCTAGTACTGATCATACTCGCCGATGTCTGGATACGGTGTAGTCGCGAAAAGGAAGGCACACACAGACGCGTTATTCTGAAAATGGTGTGCTGATTTTCGAGAAAAGAAGAGGTTGAGGCAGAATCTTGTGTATGCCTGATCGAGCAAAGGATGCTCTCTAAATATGTTTTCCCGTTTCTTACACAGGAATCCACGATGCAGCTTTACTTCCCTCGCGAAGCTAATCTGGATGAACCTGATCATATGCTTTGCTCATATCTTGTTCTTTTGGCTTAGTCTGCTTCAAGTCCCGAATGATAGACGCGCTCAATGAGATGCAATTTCCTTCAGGCCATCACTCGGGAGGCTCGTCCTCAGGCCGCCTGGAAGTCCTGGCTCGGTCTGCGATTAAGTGCTGCATCACGCAGTTTTTCTTCCAAGTCACGGGACTTTGATGCAGCACGTCGGTCAAATTCCCTTCCAAATCGGCGCAATCCCGAGAGTATCTGAGCACTCAACCATACGGCCGATGAAGCCACAACCAGTAGACAGATGGGCGCCAGGAAGAGAGTGAGCGGTACTCTCCACCGAGCGGTTCTCGCCCAGGCTGATGTCTCCGGAGTGTACTGAATGTAGTCCGGTAGGATGCGTCCAGAGCGCGCGTGAATCAGCAGACGGTCTCCAGTCACATATATGTTCTTGTAAAGATTGCTTATTCGTAAGAGCCAGGCAGGAGTTGGACCCATTTTCCATAGAGATTTAAAAAAACGTTCGCGAAGGAGCTCTCTGTCCGCTTGAATGTGCTGAATAATCGACATTTGGTACTCTATCTCCCTTTTGCTGTAGAGTGATTTCTTGTGCGACAGCTTAGCAACGCGGTTCCAATGCTTGGCCAAAACTTCGTCTTGCTCGTGGAGCAACAAATCCGATTCATAGGACTGATGGCAATTCGCTGTGGAGAATGCTCTCTGTGCGGCTGCAACGCACACTTCTTTCGGAAAAGTTCTTCGGGTGCATTGGTGCAGTAGGCTGCCTTGTCCAGAGAGGCGGGTGCAGCGAGGACTCAGTCGTGATAGCATGATTTCCCGGAGCTGTGTCGAGTGATTGAGATGGCTTGATGCTCAAATGCATGCGATTCCGCTTGAGATGCCATCTTCCGCACTGTAGCGTCGTGGTAGGACCGCATTGATGAGAGCAGGGGGATGAGACTGCCGAAGATCTTGCGATAGCAAGCACCTACCTTCCATCGCTATGCATCAAGGCTGTACGTGCTAAAGGACTACAGCTAGGAGTCCTCGCCAGGCGAATGGTCCTGAATTCCTTTGAAGGTGAGTAAAGATAGCATTCACTTACACCACATTTTCACATGAGCATTGACTTCCGATGAGCTAAGCAAGCCTCGGCCCGGGAGCTCTCTCCGCATTTGCCTTTCGGCACAAGACAGCTCAGGGAACCGAGCTGGCGTGTTTACGACTCGCCTTGGTATTGTCGACATGCATTCAAGTATAGAACATCTCGAAGGGAGAAGGAGAATCTACTGGCAGATCCCTTGAGCAACAGAAGTCCTAGATAGTCTACAAATTACCCATTCAACCACCGCCAACATGGCCAAACCAACCCTCAAAACACCACTATGCGAGCTCCTCAAGATCGAATACCCCATCATCCTCGCCGGCATGGCTCGCACATCCTCTGGTCCTCTCGCAGCCGCAGTATCGAACGCAGGAGGCTTAGGAGTCATCGGAGGCCTAGGCTACACACCCCAACAGATGCGAACGATCATCCACGAAATCAAAGAGAACCTTCGCGACAAGAGCTTGCCATTTGGTGTAGACCTTGCACTTCCACAAGTCGGCGGCTCGGCAAGAAAGACGAACCATGACTACACACACGGACAGCTCGACCAATTGATCGATGTCGTAATTGAAGAGAAGGCAAGCTTGTTCGTATCAGCTGTTGGTGTTCCACCCAAGCATGTCATTGAGAGATTACACAAGGCTGGAATACTTGTGATGAATATGGTCGGACACCCGAAGCATGCTCATAAGGCTTTGAAGGCTGGTGTGGATATTGTTTGTGCGCAAGGAGGTGAAGGAGGCGGTCATACTGGTGACATCGCAACTTCGATTCTGATCCCTTCGGTTGTGGATGTTGCTCGACAATATACATCTCCGCTGACTGGCAAGCCGGCTTTGGTCGTTGCTGCAGGTGGTATTTACAATGGTCGTTCTTTGGCAGCTATGTTGTCCTTTGGAGCAGTGGGCGCATGGGTCGGAACCAGATTTGTGGCATCTGAAGAGGCTGGCTGCAGTAAACTTCACAAGGAAGCTGTCGTGACTGCGGAGTTCGAGGATACTGTCAGAACGCTCGTAGTGAGTGGTCGACCTCTGAGGGCGAGGATGAATGATTACCTCAAGACTTGGGAAATCGACAGAGCGGATGAAATCAGGAAGCTTTGCGATAAGGGTATCGTGCCACTGGCGCATGATATGGAGAAGGATGTTGATGTCGATATTCCATTCTTGATGGGACAGGTAGCGGGTGCTATCAAAGAAATCAAACCGGCTGGTGTGATCTTAGAGGATATGGTTAGGGAGGCAGTTGATGTGCTGAAGACGCAGCAAGGATATCTCGGCGAAGGGACGAGGAGTAGACTGTAGTGTCAGCGGTACTCATATGTGCCAGTAATGAGAGTAGTGGCGATTTCAGCGTCATGTATTGCTTCTTCGTGGTTAGAATGCTGCAGTGTTCCGAACTCCAGTCCCAATCGTGCACGTATGCAATCTACTGTGACATGAAACGCTGGGATCGGGAGCTCGTCAGGAGTGAGTACGCACCTTATCGGATGCCGGTGCAGAAAGAGGAGCCCGGAGAATGGCGACAAGGTGCTCATTGCGATTGTGTGAGACAACATGGTAAATCGGAGCCATGTTCAGAATGTCATGAGACCTCTGTACCCCTCGCGAAGTGCAGCACCTTTTCTATATTTACATGGCCAACTATTATATACAAGGCGTTTTTTCACATGCATCCGCCGTCTAGAATCTCTTCGTCTTCTTTTCCTCCCTCGCATGCCCAGGACCATCCATCACAGCCTTGACTCTATCCTCAAAAGCCTGTATCATTTTCTCCGCAACCTTTGGCGCAGCAGCCGAGCTCAGCGCCGCATACACCGGATTCGAGAACTGGAACTCAATGGCAAGATTCACTTCCGTCTTCTCCTGCCCCTTTACCGGATTCGTCTCTTCAACATTTTTATGCGCTCCATCAGCATGGATAGCTGAAGTTGGCGGAGGCTTATACGGATAAGGCTTCAGCGTCCACCTCGTGAGCAGATGCGCCATGACCGTGTCCTTCCGCGACGGGTCTGTCTCTACATTAGGTCGTGGACTGTGATGTGCCACTTCATCTCCCGATAAAGTTGATGCCATGTTCCCACTCACAGCCTCCACAACGCGCTCAGGCACGCAGTACACGCGACTTGTGAACTCTTCGCTTATAGAATCATTGAAGCCTATGATAAGCTTCGCTTCTTCTGGGTATTTCTTTCCGTCTGGTGCCGGATTGCTGTATTTTGTGACTACTGAGCCTTGACAATATGGTAGAAACTGGCTGTATGAGGCCACATCGCTGATTATGCTGTAGATTACGCTCGCTGGGTATCGTAGAGTTCGTTGGGCTGTCAATGTCTGATTCTGAGAGAATGGATTCGAGGTGCCGAAAGGATTGCTTCCACTGCCGAAGAAGGGACGGATTTGTTGTCTTTCATGGTTCGTGGGTCGTAGAGAGGTGTTTGCGGCATATGAGGCTCGGCATGGGAGTGTCGTGTGTCTAGCAGAGGTTCGGAGGAGGGTTTGAGAGAGTGGTCTTATGGTATTCATGTTGGCGGTGTGGCTCGAGGTCTCAGCTATAGTGTCGTGACTGTTGTTCCCATAATCTCGCTCGCATATCTGTCCAAAGAGAGCCTCGGGAGTAGCTCTCGCAGTGTTTAATGCCTTGGACCAATGTCATCATAGATTTTTGTAGCTGGAGTCTAGCGCGGCCACACATGCAAGATGCGGGCCGCGGTGGAGCCACGATCTTCAGGCACGAGCGTTGAAGTGAAGAAAGTCAAATTCGAGACTCAACTTTGCTTGCCAAGATATCGACAACAACGAAGACAAGCAACATGGCGGATTCAGTAGGAACAGAACAGAAGACAGAATTGCCAATACGGCAGAAACAGCCCAAACAACAATTGACCAAGGGCATGGAGCACATGCGACAGTATGTGACTGTTCCAGATACGCCACCGCATACAACGACACAAGGAGAGGACGCATATGGAGTGCCCGCGAGATATGAACCAGTACGAAAGCCTCAGACAGATTCCCAGGCGAACCCACAAAAGCGAACAGATCCCTTCCAATTCGGTACAAGATTTCTAGAAGAAGGCGACGACATCTTCGCCCACAATGCCTGGGACCACGTCGAAGTAGATCCTCAATACAGCGAGTTTATCGAGCAACAGACAATCTTTCAACGCGAAAACCAGGTCTCAGATTTCGACAAGAAGCGCTTCAACGACAAACCAGAAAAGTGGTGGGATAAATTCTACTCTAACAACAATGCCAATTTCTTCAAAGATCGAAAATGGCTGGTTCAGGAGTTTCCGATTCTGGGCGAGGTTACTAACGCAGATTATGGACCTGTGACTGTTCTGGAAGTCGGCGCTGGAGCGGGAAATACTGCTTTCCCAGTCTTGGCACAAAATCAGAATCCGGATCTTAGGTTGCATGCATGCGATTACAGCAAGAAGGCAATTGATGTCATCAGATCTCAGGAGGCTTATACGGAGCAAAAGCAGCCTGCTGTGCTTCAAGCTGATGTCTGGGATGCGGCGGGAACTGAGCTACCACCGGGTTTGGAACAAGGGAGTGTTGATGTTATTGTTATGATTTTTATCTTTTCAGCTCTTTCGCCAGACCAGTGGGAGCAAGGCGTAGCCAATGCATATAAGCTACTGAGACCTGGAGGAGAGATTTTGTTCCGAGACTATGGACGAGGCGATCTAGCACAAGTTCGATTCAAGAAGGGGAGATATTTGGATGAGAACTTCTATGTACGAGGAGATGGCACAAGGGTTTACTTCTTTGAGGAGCAGGAATTGAGGGATATCTGGTCTGGCAAAGGGCGAAGTAGTGGCGCGGAGGGAAAGAGTACTGCAAATGGCTTCGAGATTGTCAATCTCGCAGTAGATCGGAGGATGTTGGTCAATCGACAGAGGAAGCTGAAGATGTATAGGTGCTGGATGCAAGGACGATTCAGGAAGCCGTCGTCGCAAAAGGATACAGGGGCTGTCATGGGTGGTCCGAAAAAGGGCTGAGCTCTCACGGCTTGGTAGCACAGCACATGCTCGCGCACAGACCACCCATGCCTACCTGTCAACAGCAATCACTCTGGCATCTGCTTGACTTCGTTTAGCGCTTATTCGCATTGGCTGCTTGGAAGTGAGCGTTTTGAAAAACGTTGTCCCTCCATGGGCCAACACTGGCCACTCAACGCGAGGAAGGCTCAGCTAAGGAGAGAAGATGTGAGACTCTTTTGGAGAAATTTATATCATTGCAAGATAGGTACGACAGGCATACAAGAACGTGATAGCTTGCTGACTTACAGCGCCAGTAGTTTGGATT
This sequence comes from Pseudocercospora fuligena, assembly GCA_014298035.1. Lineage (NCBI taxonomy): Eukaryota > Fungi > Ascomycota > Dothideomycetes > Mycosphaerellales > Mycosphaerellaceae > Pseudocercospora > Pseudocercospora fuligena. The sequence goes on along the minus strand of JABCIY010000055.1, from coordinate 42,895 downwards.
GTCGTGACGTGGACTTTGCGCAAGTAACGGCAGAGCAGTCCATCGTGAGCCCAAGCCTCAGCTCAGACCAAGGGGCACGAGGCACATGAGCACGGCTGACGATGTCCTTGCCGGCACCTTCTTACACCTCCAAATTCTTGTGAACCGCCGTGGCTTTGCACAATGCTTCTTGCTCTCGTCGGGAGCTGCCTGTGAAGTACATTCACTTTGTTGGGCTGCTCCATCTAGCAGCTTTTTCCACCATCTCTAGCGCGAGCTTTTGCGCTTCGACAGTTGACGAGCCTTCCATAGGCTTCGACACAGCCAGAAGTCAAGCGGTGTTTCTTCAGCATATGTTATAGTGAAACACTAAGAAGCGCCCCTGCGTCTAGATAGATCAATGGTGATAGGGTGATCGCGGTTCTTCTGCTTGGCGAGTACGACTCTTTCGCCAACGCGTTTAGACGGGTGCTTCTTCGACTACGGACTGCTGACTCCATCTTCTGGATCATGGCAGGGTCGTTCGACAGCTTCGACGCGTGACGATAGTGCGTACATCGTTCGGGTGCCTGTGATCTTGATTTAGATATGGTAGACAGTCGACGCAGTCGCTAGTGATGCAAAATAGCTGTGATAAAACGCAAAGAAGTGCTGCTGTCTCGTCACCGACGAGCGCCGTGGTCGTGGCTGTGGTCGCTGCTGCAAGCAAGTCGATGTGTTCGCCGCTGCGTCTGGCACGGATGAGAAGCTTCAAAAGGTCGAATGTGCTCATGGACGAAAGCACTCGCTATAATCATCAAACGCGTCGGCCACCGTCGAGAGCTGATCGCGACAGGATCGGAACGCTGTCATCAACGTTGCTGCCGTTGCCATCTCCCGGGCTCACTGTTGATGCAATTCTGTTCTCCTTGCTTATGCATCATCTCAGGATTGTATGGCCGTCGCGGTCGATGGGACGCATTGCCAGCGCACTGCGCTATGGAAACTTACGTGCGCGGTGCGACCAGGTAGAGGTGACTGATCACAGATGAGATTCGACGGGGAGTTTGCATCGTGTGGACCGTACAGCCTGCGAGCTGTCACAGAGGCCCATCAACTCATGTCGCCATTCGTCGACGATGTCGTACTGCATTGAATCGACGGCAAGCCGCTGTGATGCGTGCTCTTGGATCTTTCGGGTTCCATTCCGACCACCGCATGACCTCTGTTCGCATGCATAGGCAAGATCGAACGATGCATCGCAGGAGACGATGCAATGCAGTTCAGAACGGACCGTGACACGAGACTGTAGAGTCGAGATGAACCAGGAGAGTCTGCGGGCCGTCAAGAAAGCGCTGAAGTTGCGTGACACATGTCGCAAAAGCGAACAGAGGGGAAGAGCGAGTATCCACGAGGATGCAACGATGGAACGGGTCTGGGCATACAGCTGTCCAGGATCCACAGGGACTCCAATGCCTTTTTCCAGCACCCAGGCGACGTCGATCGAGGATGTGTCTAGTAAATTGCGCCTACCCGACGAATGACGAGGTCGTTCTCTCGGTCCGGTCGGCAATCTCTGATCAAATGTGGTCAAGAGGGGCAGCCCTGCTGCAGCCAAGCGGCGTGCACAAAAGGCAAGTCCTCCTTTAAGCAGCGACGATTCGCTGAGAAATAGAGATCTCAAGGGTCAAGCCCTCCATGTTGCGCTTCGCGGTTGTTCTGAGTCGGGGTGATTCATCATTGGTCTGAGAACGGGAGACTGGCTGACGCTATCATCCGTCCACACGGACCATCCGTCGTGCTTAGAGCATTTGTGCATCATTGACACGTTTTGATTGTCCACCAGAGCATCAAAACGAAGTTCTGAACGCGACAGGTTCCGTGCATGCAGCTGCGTTCTGCTGTGTTTGTGAGCCGTCTCTTCATTCACTTCACTTTGCGTTCTGCAGGCCCATGCATGCCTTCACATGCAGTACATAGGCGCCCATGCAATGTGAGCGATGTGCTACATCGGGGATCCCTACAGCCGCTGGCGCAGAGTTTTGCGATCTACCGAAGCAAGCCCAGTGTCCCGTCCATTCGATGTCACTGAGCGACTTTGCTCTCTGGCGCCTGCCACTTCTCGTCTGGAAGGGGCCACCGTGAAGAACATCACCACCATACCGCAACTGTGCACCTCGGGATCGACTGTAACTGCCATCGCAGCAACCTAAGCTGACCTAGCGACTTGCAACGGGGCCAAACTCTAGGTTGGCTTGCCATATTGGGCAGCAAAAATGTCAACGGCGTTCAAAAGCTTCGCTCAAGCCGATGCCAGCGAAGCCACGAACGCAGAGGGAAAGCTGCGAAAAATTGATCAGAACCCATGAGTCGATTCTGATGTAACATGGAGGGTTGGTGTAGTGAGGAGTCGTCCGGGAGCAAAACATGGTATGGGTTAGACACGGCTGAAACTCAAACTGGTCTCGCGGTGCCCGTCGGTTTCTGCAAGAACGCGGCACTTTCGCTTCCAAATTGCTTGCCATCCTCAAATCAGTTCTTGATAAATCTATGATGCTCTAATGATGTTGAAACGAAGGTCAGAATCGAACAGCTCGCCTTTCTTGGCGGCACTGGGGTTGAAAACGATGCCAGTGAACGAACACAACGGTCTCTTTCCACCCTGGGGTATTACCAAGTGCTGCAGACCTATCACCCGAACCAAACTTCCTGCCGAACCCAAGAACCATTGCGCCGTAAAGATGCCACCGTCCCGTGCCGATCTGTCTCAGAAATGCCAAAAGGCTCGCGGGATGCCTTGAAAAATGAGGGAACGAGTTTGATCACTCAACTGACACTGCAAACGAAGTCAGTACGAGCCTGTGTCGAAAGGAAGCCGTCGAACATACCGCCCATTCCTGCCAACCTTTGTCGAAGTCCAATCATGAAGGCAGAGACCTCGTCGGCCTTCCACGCCGTGTGAATATTGCGAAGGAAGGCCCAGGTCGACTTCCAAGTGGCTTCTTTCTGTCTGAAAAGGCCCGAACAGTTCGACTGGCCGAGGCGCCTGATCACCTCCAGACACGGTTGCCAGTTCTCGCTAATGGTCGCGAACTGGAGCCAGAGGTTGTGCTCGTACTGGCTGGCTCCGCCTGCAAATGCCAGGGCGGCTCCGGCGGGTCGAACATCTGTGTAGAATCGCGAGATGATCTCGAAGACATTGACGAGAATCTCGATCAATCGCAAGTGCGAGCCGCTGCTCATGTCGGGGAAATTGCGAATCGTATCTTCGACAGCGATGAAGAGTGCTCTTATTCTTCGTATCGTGACACCAGCATCCTCGCCTTGTCCGCCGTTTTGGTAGCTGTAGTAGTCTTGGTGGATGTTTTTCCACCGTAGCTTCATCTGTGATACCATTTGATGCGACCATTCTCGTCCTTGCACGGTCACGGCTTGGTTGAGTGCGGTCATGTCCGCCTGGGTGCGGACGAGCTGTGCGTTCGCTACAACCATTGCTCTGAACAGTGTGCTGTGAAGTGTCAGTAGCAAGATCTTTGTTAACTGCGTGATGTGACTCGCCTGGCTTCGTTGCGACCGGGCAGATTTGGCGAGGCGAGCTCAGTAAACGAGTGCTGGCTCGGTTCGAATGGCAGGTGGATCTGCAGCACTCTGCGAGAGATTGCCTGTCGTGGATCAGGAGCTGCTGGGGAACCTCCACCTCCGCCCTCATCATCATCTTCATCACTGTCGTCGCTATCATCATCATCGTCGTCCGGCTTTGGTCGCTGTGTACTTGTCGTTTTGGAAAGCCGCCGAGGCTGCTGTCGAGTTGGCTTGGAAGACGAGGCTGCAGCTCTCTGCTTCCCTTTATCTGACTTTCCAGCAGCTTGGGAAGAGCTCTGTTTCGGATTGACAGCTTCCCTCTTTGCTGGTCCTCTTGTAGTAGCAGGCATATCGCTACCGCTGCTTGATCCCCGACCAGTAAGCGCCAGCCTACCTAACTCGGCAGTCCCGATACTCGAAGGGCGGCTCATAGAGTAAGTAGTACCGGCACTTGCAGCAGAGTCTATGAACGATGCTGATCTGGTGGAAGACATCTTGTCGTCTGCTACTTGGTCGCGGACTTTTATTCACATCGACGCATGTGCTACGCCGCAAGGCAGGAAGGCAGCTGAAGCCTGGAGACTGATAGTTTTCCGGCACAGCGCTTGAACATCGATGTTGGGAAAGCCGCAATGTGGAAGACGGCCGAAGAACCGGCAGCTGTCGGGCGAGAAACGAGACATCGCAACCACTCATGCCCACGCCAAATAACAATGGATGGACCATAACGTTACCAGCGAATAGAGTGAGGTGGGGGCTAATGGGACACATTACGCCACGTTATCACGCTTCACAGGCTTCCGCAATGCCGCAAGCAAGCAAGACCGTAGTGCGCTGTAGATCACGAATGGCTCACAGCAGCAGCTTCGGTCTCCAGCAGCTTCGCGAAAGCATCGTTGTCTGGTGCTGCGGCGGAAAGCGGCGCTGTCTGCGTGTTGGCTGTGTCCACGAGAGGCCAATATGGGTACTCATCAAAAGAGTCAGTACCTCACAAGACCATCGTGGCTCCATCGCAGGACAACTCGGCCGGTATATGAGAAGAAATGAGAATATGCCATCCTATCGCTTAAAGGCAGGTGGTCTTAAGGTTACTACTCGTGACAGAAAGCTCATGCAGCCAGGTATACTGGTGGAGTCTAAGGTTGATCTAGACAAAAGCTTCGCGGGACGGGTTCGTGGTACTATGCCGGTAGACAGAAGCCATAGGCAATTCTGCACGCTCACATATTTGAGATTCCATTGTCGTGTGGCCAGAAAATTCGCAACCAAGAATTGTCGGTATGGGTGACCTTGACGCGCATGTGAAGTTTCGATTTGTCCGATCGGTAGCCGGATTGAAGCCGAAGTAGCCGAAGGGCTTGGTGAGGCGCAAAAATAGACAGCTGAGTGGCTCGAGGCGATGCAGCCAACACCAACAACAACGCTCTCAGAAGCGCCCGGATTTCGACTGCGGCGCAGTAGGACTGACTTTGATCCATACACGACCGACCTCACCTCTTGTTTGCTGCCTCTATGGAGGCCTACTGCAAGCATGTTACTGCGCGTGGCACTGGTATTTGCTGGAGGCACAGTAAACAGGTTCATCCCAGCATGCAGGTGAAGCCACTGAACGAGCTACAGGTACGGATCTAGCAGCTTGAGCGAGCAGGAAGCAAGTCATCCGCCAATCTCGGTCGTAATGGAGAGTCCTGGCATCGACGCGCGTCAACGCATGAGAACACTGGAAGCAGTATGCGAGTCTGTAGGGAATTCAGTTCGGTGCGTGCTGGGCAGCATGGCCCTGCGCGCTGTATGCTTTCCGATTAAAGCTCTTGAGAGATCTGCCGATGCGCCAGCTCATCGGCACCATGCTCAGTGCAGCTTCAAGCAGCTCGATAGCACAGAAGTACAATCCTGTGCTGTAAGCTGTTCACCATCCTATCCTGGTCCGGGGAAGAAAGCGCCAGAAACGCCAAAACGCCATCATCGAGAGGCCTGCTGTGATCGGCACATCTCGTATCATCCATGCTGCCCATTGTATCGCAGGGACCAACACCAAGCGAAAGATGCAGGTTGGTCCCAGTCAACGCCACACGCCTCGCTATTGCAGCAATATTACATTAGGCTGTCCAGCAGCCCGCATCTCTCGTCTCTTCTTGGCCGTCGTATTTCGTAAATCATGCCCGTTGGTCATTCGATCGTGGGACCATATGCGATGGAGGCAGCTGCGCGCCCGAGGCCACTCGGTTCCTCCATGCAGCCCAGGCAGGAGAGCCTCTGGCGTACTCATCAATGAGGTGGAGGCCGACCCTAGGAATTGTCAGCTTGGACTCAGAATGATTCACGCTTTTGCCTCCGACTCACCGCGAGCCTGGTGCCTTGTCGGCCTTACCTCGAACTGCCGCCTGTTCTCGATGCTGCAGCGTAGAGTGATGTCTCTCTTGAGCTTTGCTCTTTCTGCTTGCCTCTTGCGATGACGTGGCGCATAGAGAAGCTGCCCCAAGGAATACCTGATTCCCCGACATCGTCCACATCGTCTGGTTCAGGAGCAGTATATGATCCACTCGCTTGTCGCTCGTTCTCGATCTGTCTCTCTTGATCCTCTCGTTGTTGTCGCATTTTCTCTCCTGTATTGTATTAGCAATTCAGCCGAGCCTTCTATTTACCACAACACAAGGAAGCGACAACTCACTGAACTTGCGCTGAGCAATGCGATTCTGAATCTTCCTCCTCTCGCTCGGGTCCGTGACCGAGCTCCAGTCGTCATCTGCTGAAGAACTTGCCGCTGCCGTGGACGACCGGCTGCCGCTTGCCTCCTGCTGTGACATGGCTGTTAGGCCTATCACCGAGTCTGCTCGCTCGCATGACACTCTTCCATCCCAGTCTCGGGTCGGCGACCAGTATCGTGCGTTCTGTGGATGTTGCAGTTGCGAATGGTGCGACTGAGGATATGATACACTTCTCGATCCCAGATAGCCCGGACATGCGGTTGATGAGTACATCTATTATACAAAGGAAAGGCGGACAAGGAATGAAGTATCCGCCAAGAATATAAGGCTGCATCAACATCCAGTGCGGTGCTAGAGGGTAGTATTGAAAGCAATGGCTTAGACGTTCCAGAAACCCATTCGAGGAAATGTTGGTGCATCTTCACAGGGCGATGCAGGTACCATATAGAAAGGGGCCACAAAGGATCCAGATACTTCTTGATGGTCGGAGGATCAGGTTGATCCTACGGTCTTGAACTGGAGGCCCACAACTGACTGCCATGGTCGCCCACACGACGGGATATGACTAGGTCAAGACAGGCCTCAAAAGTAGCGTGGGTGACTGCATGAGATTTAGACAATATGTTAACAGAACGGGAAATAGATGGTGTCGAATACACGGGCGAATGAGAGAATGCGGATCTGGTCCGAAGAAGCGAAGCAGCGATACCGACAAATGAGGTGTCCTGCAGGGACGCGGAACATTCGTCTTGTGGTCATGGCGCCCGTCGGTGCAAGGCACCAGGCTTAGTAGATCCTGTTGGAATAGATAGACAAAGGCAGACAGTCGGCAGTACGAAGAGCGTGCGGCCGACGAGTTCTGACGAAAGAGTGGAATCAATCGGGTCAAGCCGTACATCATCATCGCCCATAGCCGAGAGCAAGAACCAGCCTGCCCGATGCTAGCGCGTGAGCGAAGGATGGAATCTGGCTGAGATTAGATTTTAGCTATGGACCCCAGATGAGGCTGAAACACCTGTCAATGATTCGCGAGATACGCGTTTGGAAGGATAGAAGACAAAATCGAGTGAGCAAAGGAATCGTACCTGGTACCTTACGTCCGCAAAGCCACGTATGGCTTACCAACTATAGGCATATCTCACTCCTTCGTGAGGCGCATCAAGGCCAGCCACTGTACTTCGCGTTCCAGTCCTCTTGAGTCGTGAATTCGCGAGCGTGAACGAGTCTTGCGCTCCGACTACGAGAACGTAAAAGAGGGCGCCGGCTGGCACGGCATGGAGAGCAGACTGGTTACTCACGCCGTCTTGCCGGCGTCTTGATGAAGAATAACTCAGCACAGCCCCGAAGCGTTATGCATGGTTGCGTAAACAGTTTCGCGACAGGCATCGCTTGCCGAGTCGATCGCACCAGTATATGATCGTCCAAGAGGCTGGAATAAATGAAGAGCCATGCGTACACGGCAGAAGATGACTGTGTTCTCGCGTGAGGAGGAGATGTCGTGAAGTTTGGAGATTCGGGAAAGGCGCAACCTGAGGTGGAAGGATTTCGGAGTCGCCTTCACATCGCGCAACATGCTTGCTGATTGGCCAGAAGATGACGATCGCCACACTTTAATTATGCTATGCACGTGGCTTGCATGGGCTGTTTGAAGATCACCCAGGTCCGCATCGCACTGGCCGAAGGGTATAATGGAGAATGATCTAGGACTCGTGCATGCAGATGTCAAGTTGCAACTCATCCAATAGATTCGTGATACAGAACGACCGGCGGGCGGCCTCTTTACCCTTCGCTAATGCCGACAACAGGACTCCACGCGACTCTGAGCGGTATCTAGATCGACCAACGCCAAACACCTCAGATATGGATACCATGGCGCATGGCTGATTAAAAGTCCTCATCCCCCATATCCGCATCGTCCTCGCCGGCTTCGATGAATACGAGCCTAGTACCTTCCGCGGCAGTCTGCCAGATCTGTCGCACAGCGTCAGCGTCTTCTCATTGGTGACCACTATGCGGGTATGACTTACATCTATCATTGCATATTCGTCAATAGCGGTCTCGAGCTGCTGGGCGGTAAAGCCTTTGGCCAACACTCGCTCTCGTACTCGTCTCATGTCGAGCTCACCACTACCCTCACCCGTGGCTGCAGCTCCACTCTCCTTCATTCCACGAATGAGGTTGAAGATCTTGGTACTAGCAGACTGATCTCCTCTTCGGTCTCTGTTATCGTCGTACAAGCTTGCCTTGCTGACTTCGATCAGCCTCAGGGACTCATCGACATCCTCAGTAATGACCTCCTCAGCGAATCGGAGACGTGCCAGGGCCTGAGATAGACGAAGTATACCCAGCAGTGTTCGCGGCGAAGTGTGAGTAAATGTCTTCTTTCCAGCCTCGTCACGCTTCTGTTGCTGTCTGAGCCGCACGTATGCTCCAACCAAGTAGTCTGACACAGCTTTCGGGACCACCGGGCGGAATGATCGTGCACGAGCAACCCATTGCCGCACCTCGTTGGGTGAGAATATCAGACCTCCTCCTTGAGGCTCTGGGTGCGCATTGTGAATGTGCACATGGGTTACGTGGCGGGCAAGCTCCTCGTCAGCATCGCGAGATGGCGTGTCCAGCAAGAGGAATAGTACATCGAATCTGCTGAGCAGTGCGGCAGGCAAGTTGATGTTCTCCACAGGTGAGATGCGCGGGTTGTAGCGTCCGTACAGTGGGTTTGCTGCTGCCAGAATGGACGTTCTTGCGTTCAGCGTTGTCGTGATACCAGCCTTAGAGATTGATATCGTCTGCTGCTCCATGACTTCGTGAATTGCCGTTCGGTCAGCATCGTCCATCTTGTCGAATTCATCGATACAGCACGTTCCGTTGTCTGCTAGGACAAGCGCACCGCCTTCGAGCACCATCTCGTCAGTGACCGGATCACGCATAACTGCTGCAGTCAGACCGACACCACTGCTTCCACGTCCAGTCGTATACACTCCACGAGGAGCGACTTTGGTAATGTATTTCAGCAATTGCGACTTTGCAACACCAGGGTCACCCATCAAGCATACGTTGATGTCACCACGGATGCGCATACCATCGCCCATCTCCTTCGTGACACCGCCAATGAGTTGCAGAAGCAAGGCTTTCTTGACGTCTAGGTGGCCAAAAATCTCTGGTGCAATGGAGCGACTGAGGTACTCGTACAATTGACCTGAGCGTTCTAGCTCAGTCATTCTACGAATGGTTGTGGGTGCCAATACCATGTCATCGTAGGCTTTTTTGTGCTGGTGAACATATTGTGCCTCGAGATATGTGTCCGTAAGGAGACCAGCTCTGATGGCCTTAAAACCAGTATACGGCGTGGGCAAGAAGATACCAGCGATGTCGACAACGTCTCCTGGGTTGACTTGTCGTACCAATTCGCCATGGCAGTGGATTGTCAGCTGTCGAGGAATATGACCCACAGGAACCTGGTCAGCCATTTCTTGTATCTTGACTTCTTGAAATGGCAAGAACTTTGACGCTCGTGTGGACAAGAATAGTGTGCCTTTGGCTTTGTTCTCTTGACAATCAGGTGATGTGCATTCGACCAATGGGGTAAATGACTTGGAGGTGATGGGTTGGAAGATCTCATGACCGCAGCGATCACAAGAGTAAGCGTTGACCTGCACTGATGGCTTGACGTCTGATACTCTGGTCGCAATGCCACGAATGGTGATTAGATGGCCAAGATGCTCGCCACGAACTTGCCGTACAGCTAACGCCTTGCCGCCTTTCTGACTACTGGATCCAGATGGTGTGATCGGCTTGAAGTTTAGCGTGTATCTTCGAGTGAGCTCTGGAGGAAATATCGACTCAGGTATGCCGTCCTCCACATTGGCTTCCTGCTGAGCGATGACGGCTTCGTTTCTTTTCGACCGCTGGCTCATGATAATGTCAAGCACATCATCCTTGAAATTCGGTTCCTGCTCAGGCCTGGGCAGACACTCATCTACTGCTCGAGACAGTATCTCAATGTAGTGATGCGCATTTCGTTCGATGGAGGAGACGAGATTCAGAGTCGATACTCCATCATTATCCAGAGCCCGCTCGTATTCTTGCAGATCGTCGAGATCAATCAGAATCTGGCTGCTCTTGCGATCTGAAACATCCTGAAGCATATTCATGTATTTTGCTTTCGATCTTGTCCGCCGTCTGCTCGCCGCGCCATTCTCTACGTCGTCCATGAAGTCGTACTCATCACTGGTAGCATCTCCATCCAGGCGCAAATCTTCCAGCCCATCTTCTGCCTCGGTAGAAGATGACTTGAAGTTCTGCAGGAAGTCTTTGAAAGCGGCTGATATCTGTCAGTATATAGCATTGCCCATACGAGAAGATGACATACCTGTCTGTTCTTCGTAATTGACCAAGTTCTTATACTGTAGAAGAGCCATGGTCAGGAGACAAGCGCTATGGCCGGAGCGCACAAGGTCTATTGAGCGATCCTATCCCGACAAGAACTACAAGGTGTATTCCAGTGGTGAAAATGATTTTTTATGCGGCGAAGATGGATTTCAATCGGCGTTGGAGGTGGTGTCGTTGCGTTTGAGTGCGAAGTGGGAGCTGCTGGGAAAGAACGCGTTCCCAGCCGCCCTGGCAATCGCGACCGCGACGCGACATGACGGATCGACCCGTCCCTAGCGTCGGTGCAGCTTCTTCAATTTCTGCCATTTCGTGCGAAGACTTTCTTTCCTTCATTATGAACAACGCAAAAAAGAACACTGCCGTAAAGCATTTTCGAATCGAGAGCCCGCCGTGTCTGACACGGTGAGAGGCTCCATGACGACGAAAACCGTCTGTGCTAGTGGAGAAAGACGATACGAGGAGGGCTTTGGGTGCCGTTGGCTTCTTTACACCGTGAAGTCGAGGGCAATGGCCAACCCAACAGACCGGCGACCAACAACCGATTCATGTTGTGGTTTCAGCGAGCCGGTGAGGCTGAAGATCAGCTGTAATTGAGCGAAGTCGCCTTCATGACCGCACCGCAGTAGCCGCCTGGTGTAGGTGGACGGATTCAGTCGGAGAGTGCCGGCGATAAGCATTCTTCTGCATACTTCTGCACATCTTAATTCATACGAGGCGGTACCTGCGTGGTAAGCGGGCGTTCAGGTGATGACTTATGCTACTAAATTCACACAGCTCTGAGAGACCGCAAGCTGAACCCGGAAGGTAATGCGTATAAGGAGAGTTTCTCGCTGGTTGCCTATCTGGATAGGTATGGCGTGGAATTTCAGCTGCCGACCGGGGACCGGTTTGTGCACCTCGACGTCGGTGTTCTATGCTCGAAGCTACCTCTTTAGGTATCGGCCGTATTGAAGCGGGCGTGCGGGCCCTCACCTCTTTCCAAAAACCTGTCGGCTTCAAGCCACGCTCCTCCACCGCAAGGCTGTTTGCGTGCAGAGCGCTGCCGTTCGAGATCGGACCAGTGCGAAGCCATTGGAAGTTTGTTGGAACGGTGCATGGTCATAACCATCGAAGCACACCGTTTGGAAACATGGCGACCTGATATAATGACCACATGTAGTCGCTCGGCTACAGTAATATTGTCCTGCTTACCGAGTGCACAACAGTTCTAGCGATCAACTTTATTGCCAAGAGATCATGGCTCGCAGGAAACAGAAGTCATGGCAAGTCGCCCAGCCCTGCCTCCATTCCATTGATCCTGCAGGAGTGCCATACTAACAAGAACCAGTCACCAGTGCAGGTCAAGACACCTCAAGTGCGACGGAGAACAGCCTTGCATGCACTGTCGGCGGGGCGCAAGACAGTGCAGCAAAGACGACAATGTCCTCTTTTTGAACGAATCCAATCTTGGCATTGTCCGCCGCAGAAAACGATATGATCTCCAATTCGATGGAGACCAAATGTGGATGGACCTACCCTCTGGTAAGAGCATATCGAGTACCATGTCACAATCCCTGCAGTTCCATGTGGCATGCTTGATCGTGCGTCTCATGTGCCTGACAGCATCACAGTGCGATTTGCCGATTCTGGAGCTGAGTCACCTTCGAGCGGCGAGGAGGCATGCACTTCTAATAAAGCAGCACATGCATCCACAAGCACTTTATCGAGCTGCTCAAAGGGAGCGCGGTCTCCTGGAGATGTCAGCAAGTCGCAAGCGCAGTCACAGCGAATTCAAGCCAGTCAAGTTTTCCACTGGACCCGCTCTTGCAGGAAACTTGCGAAAATGCTGTGCACGCATTCTCGAAGAGACTCAATCTCAATGACAACATCTCGATCCGGAGTTCAAGCCCTCTGCCCTCGCATACTGGCGGCGTCCAATGGCCATTCCACAATTACCAGGAAGCGCTGCTCATGAAGCACTTCACACACGCGCTCTCACCGTGGTTTGACGCAGTGGACGGCACTACCCACTTTACCGAGACAATACCGCAGCTGGCATCGAATTCCACTGCACTGTTGAATGCGATGCTTGCCATATCTGCGAAACATCTCTCGTTGATGGGATCCCTGGAAGAATCGGTCTGCCTTCGATATGTCGATGCGTGCTATAATGTGTTGATTCCGGAGCTCCAGCACAGAGCTTTCGAATGCGAGAATCTGGCGGCAGTCCTCATTTTACGCCTCGTCATGTCGATGACTGATCCAAAGGATGTTGCCGCCAGCGGCAACATCTTCTTGGGCCTCGACGTTTTCATGGCAGCCTGGAAGGCCAACCCAAAATCCAGCTTGCACGCATCGATCTTCTTGAATGTGCTTCGACTTTATATACACGTCGCTTGGGTGGAGAAGACGCCTTTACCAGAGGCGGATGAATCTGCTCATTGGATGTGCGATGCCCTCGCTGCATCCGGCGGCGAAGCCAGGATAGAGAATTGCAAGGTAACACTTCAGACTGCGAGGTGTTTGAACTATGCATATGGTGATAGACCGAAAACTTGGGAGAGATGGTTGGAATACAAGAGAATCTCTGACGAGTGGCGGTTCTCAAAACCTAAGTACTTTAATCCAGTATACGCAGAGCCTCCCATGGAGGGCGACCCATTCCCAAAGAGGCTATTTGCTACGGATCTATATGGTAACACCACCCGGGAGCACAGATGCCAAGTATCCCTGCGAGACATTGGCTAACTTGGCATGCAGCGTTTTCTCATCAGACATACTCGCTGGCGAGGATGTTACTCCTGAATCATCAGCCGACCACGCCGCCTCCTACCCATCTGAGCGTTGTCGTACCGCTAACACAGCAGCAGATCGAGGTATGAAACGTCCGATGCAAGCGGCCGAAGCAATGCTAATGTGTGTAAACAGGATGAGACACTGGTTCTGACCAGGAAGATACTTGGCACCGCAATGAGCCACGCGGATTCCCCTATTCCCTTCATTTCAACTTTGGCAGTTTCGTACGCTGGACACCTTCTCACGGATCGACTGGCCCAGGAATACGCATATGGCATCCTGCACAAGGCTCAACGACAGGTTGCCGGCTTGACACCAGCGGAAGAGTTCACTCGTCTGAGACAGATCTGGGCTTGGGATGTGCCATATGCCAATGTGTTGTGATGCGGCAAATGTACAGTGATTCCACTCCAAGCTGTACGACCGAGGCGGCACGATCAGAAACGGTGGCTCTTTCTCGAAGCTGTGCTTCAAAGCGAGCATCTCACGGCATACTTTTGGTTCTTACGGCCATTGCTCTACATGGTTTGGATTTTAGCGTAGGAGCTTAGGAGTTGATACATAACCTGTAGAACTGTAGATGATAAAGCTGTATGTTGACTTTGGGTGAACTGAGCTATGTGGCCCGCAACTCTTGTCAAGGACACCTCTGTCCAGATATGGAACCACATCGTCTCTTCATCAGTGAACTCACGAGGGTTTTAGAGAAGTCACGTCTGTACCACTGGATCTGCAGCGGACGTAGTTACCGTTTTAGTCAAACTTCCAAACGCCAAGAGATCGGGTCCGAATGTCCCTCCAAGCTCACCTCTTCCAACAAACATTCTGTTTCCATCGACATCATCTCTTGTCTTTTTGCTACCGTGGAGCGATACACCAGTCGACACATCATATCCAGCCGTCCGTGCCATCCGAGTGCTCAAGGCAGTAATTTTGACAAGATGCAAGCGCGTTGGGCCCCCGACTGCGCACGCCACGATCTTTTGGCGGAGACGAGCATCAAGAGAGAAGAATTCATGGTGTTACAGAGCAAGGCTCGAAAGATGAATGCTGCAGGCCACCTGTCATCTATGATTGCAGTAATACAGCCTGCTCGACGAGATGATGCTGGCGATTCGCAAGACATCCTGGCGTTGAGCACAGCGAAGCTCTAGCATCAGCCCTACGACTATTGACTTTACCTCGAAGACCAATGCTTTGAGGGATCATATTCGGTCAGAGTAGCCGAAGGAAACGACGGGACTGCACTTCCATTGTTGTGGTTGCTCGCGAGCAGCCTGCTGGCCGTCAGCACCAAGCCCACATCGTTTCCGAGTCATTCCCTTCCATCGACATCATCTCATCCCCTTTGCTAATTTCAAGTGGGACGTCGAATGTACCATTTATAGCCCTGTTCTGATCTTCTTTGCAGTTGCGAAGGCCTCCATGTGATGGTCTGGGCACTTGTGATGGGGATCGTCCAAGGCCTACCATCAATAATGCGTGATGCAGCGCAAAACCTATGCTGCTCCTCTTCCTAGCGAAGAGTAAGCTCGGATTATATCGTTCTGTGCGATACAAGATGGAGTGCTGGACCATGCCGCCATATTGTGATATCGCGAAAGAACGCCGTCCTTGCTCCTGCAGCCCAAAAATTTAAGCACAATGCCACGCTATGTTCTCGATACAACCGGCACTCATTCATTCAAGCACGACAACGGACTAAGATGCCGCCACTTTCAAGAGGAAAAAGCAGCAATCAATCCTGCCTTATAAAAGACGACCAATTCAAGATGCCAGATATGTTTCCGCCACAAACATTTTATCAAAACTTCTACTCGGCAAGATACGGCCCAGCTGTTCACTCACGTGCAGAGTGGATGAGTGAATGATTGTGACTAGCTTCACATGTCAAAGATGTGTAGGCTTGCCTGTGAGGGTGTTGTCACATGCAGATATACGACTCGCACGTGCTGCATGCTCACTTTGACTGCGACTCCTATAACCAGCGCTTTGGTTTAGCTATACTGCACACTTACAACGACATCCACAACCAAGAGCATCCACAACATTTGCAACAACTCGACACGAATGTTCGCCCGGACTGAGACAGCCGAGTCATCCCGCTACATATTCATTTACACATAAATTGTGCCGCGCAGGACAGTAAACCCATCGATCCACCAGCAGATCCTTTGCAAAGCAACTCCCAGACACCATTACACCATGTCTCACTCGCTCAAGCGCGATGGCGAAGCCCACACATCCAATCATCCGAAGGGCGTCACATCTGAAGAGTACAACATCGCACGTCGCAAGTTCGAGTATCCAAAGAAGAATGACCCAAAACTCGTCAAGTCTGCCAAAAATATGCGAGTTCATTCACTCGAGAAGCATGACCCGCGGTTTCGAGTTCTACACGACTGGAAGGAGTGCACAAATCAGACCGGGCCGAATAAGTGTACCACTGCTGGGCTAAAGGGCTACTTCGTCAGGCTGGAGGATGGCACTTTGAGGCGAGCATTCAAGCTGTTCAAGGGTATGGGCAAGTGTGGGACGGGAGATGGGGTCGCGGAGGACGAGGCTGAGATGGAGGGTCAGGCTGAGGATGCAGATACGGAAGATGGGAAGGACGGGGAGGAGGGATGAGGTGCGATGCGGAAATTGGTCGAAGATCTTGGGGCAGCGAGGCTTTTTGGGAGGAATGAGAGCGATTGTGATTTGAAAATGCATGGAGGAAATGGGAAACATATCAGCTGAGCATCACGGAAAGAAGCAAGATCTAGAGAGCAGACTTTCCTCAGTCCTGACTCGAGACTTGAACCAGAATTGACCGAAAAACAACGATGAGACATAAAATCGAGGTTCAAAGCATATTAGCAGATTCATGCAGACCAGCTATCCAAGAAAAGTGAACTCGACATCATCACATTAACAAGCATGAATAAATCCCTCTTTACCTAAAAAAAAGAAATCTTCCAATCTTAGTACACCCAACACTCATCAATCAATACCTAATCAAACCCCCTTCCATTACCCTCTCACCTCTCCTTCAACTCCATCCCCTTCCCCTCCCCCTCCTCATCCAAATGTTCAAAAAACCTACTCGGACAACTCTGTCTCTTCCTTCCACTTTCATATAGTCACGGCCAACTCGTACGAAAAGTACTACTAACCCTCCTTCCGCCAGGAGCTTCAATCGTAGTCTCAATTTCCGCAGGCACCAACATTGAATTCCTTTGCTGAGCTAACACCGCATTCTGATATTTATAACCTTGTACACTTTCCCTGATACCGTCTTCATGGGATTTAACGGTTTTGAGGGGATGGATGAAAGGTGGTGCGAGAGATGAGGAAGCGGAGTGAGGTTCTCCGGATTTACGGTGGGCAGGGTGGATGATTTGTTGAGGTTGAGGTTGAAGTTGAGGTGTTTGCATAGGTGTGGGGTCTGGTCGTCTCGTCGGTGAGATAGAGGAGCGGGATTGTAAAGACTGAAGTTGGACTTGAGAAGGTGCTGGGATGTTTTGAGATGGGGACTCGGAACGTTGAGTTGGGGCCGATATGTCGAAGTGGCGTTGGAGTTTTGAGGCGACTGGGACTTGGAGGCGTGCGGCCTCTTGGAGTGAGGCTTCGCTTGGTGGTTGGACGGAGAGTTTTACTACGGCTGGACCATCTTCTGGGGAGGAGTTGTTTGGGGTTTCTGAGCGTAGGGCGTGGATGGCGACGCATTGGGCTTGGTATTCTGCTGCGAGAGAGCCGCTTTCGTTGGAGGAGCGGAGGGTCGTGTTGGTCTTATTGGTGTGACCGCTGTTCTCGCGCGTTGGGATCTGGGCGGGCATGTGAAGCTCACCGGGCTGCACGGTGGCGCTCAGGCCGGACTCATCTTCTGCTTCTGTTGGGTAGCCTGAGGATTTGGCGAAGGTGACAGTATCGACGTTCAATTTGTCACCTGGCAAACGCCGTCGCTCTTTCTCAGGAGGTGCTGGAAGAGGAGGGGACTGGGTGGTCTCGATAGTCTCTAAAGTCGGTACCGTTGATGAAGGCTTTAGACTTCGACGCTCTTCGGAGATATTTGACTGAATTGTCTTTATTGAGGACTTTGACCGATTTCGTTGATGGCTGTATGGAACCTTGAGCGCGTCCATGCTGATCCTCGGTCTCATGCTGGACAGGTAGGTCAGTCAAGAGCATTACAAGCGAACCATGTTCTAGATGTGGTAACTCACTCACTGCACAAGTTCGTAGACCTCTAATTTGGAATCGGCATCCAGGCCCAGCTGTACGTCCAGTCAGCATATTATTCCATTCTCGCTCGCTTGATCCACTGACATCGTCTGGTGTCTCCATATTCTTCACCCACTTGCCCTTCCAGAACACCTTCAACCGAGCGACTTCCTTTTGTGGTTCGCATTCCTTAGCGTAGGCTTCAAGTAGATTTTGAAAGTAGTCGCCTCTCATCATTGTCATCCACTTGATACTCTCCACTCCCTTTAGGCAGACTCTGACTTCTTCATTTGGTCTTGAAGGCAAGACCTTATCCCTGCCCTTCTTTCGCTTGCTGTTGCTCATGATGATCTTGGCGGCATTGGCGGCTGGTATAGTGCCGCGATCTCGTTCTGCGGGCAATGCTGCACGATATTCACCAGAAGATTTCAGCTCGCTCAGACGATCTTCCGATGCCTGAGAGTTGCGATATGTTTCGCCTTTCCTGAGCTCTCTTTGCTCCTTCTGTCGTCCATGCTGAGCATCGTGTGCTGATTCCAGAAGTGGTAAAATGATGGAGTCGAGGTCTCTATGCCAAGGATACTCGACCTCAACCTCAGTAGTACCCTATTTCATCTTCAGCATATAGCCCTTGTCACACCGGCTTCCTCGACTACATACCCAGGTCCCAATTGGGAGGTCAAACTTTAGCTTAGTCGGCTCGCACATGCTGATCTCTTTTGCGAGCGACAAGCAGCGAGGGACTTTGCGTAGTTGCGGAATGGTGACGGCCGAGAACGAGAAATAGGTTGAGAAGAAGCTCGAAGAGATAAGATGTAGATGACGAGAGGATATATACTTTCCTGATAGGGCACTACGGCGCGGAGGAGATCGTGGTATATAGGCAGATGTTGGAAGTATAGGGGCCAGATCATCACATCAAGAGCTGTATGGATCATGGTAGGTACGGCAGTTCAGGATTGATGCGGCCTTCGCGTGGTCTTGCAGTTGGTGTGATTTTCCTTACAGCACGCCATTGGCGGCAGTGGCACAGAGTTCTTCTCTCAACCTTGATCTGAACGCACGTGGCTCCGAAAGGTCCAAGTCTTGCAATCTCGGATTCCCAGGAAGTGGTATAAAAATATGCATAGATGAAGAATACGACCAGAGGCCAAGTTTCGGTATTCTTTGCAGCCAGCCCACGGAACATTGAGGATCTGTGAGATGCAGAAACGAAGAGTCCGGCCGGAGAGGAGTGCTTTTCAACTCTATGGCGACCTGTATGCATGGCAACGTGGACGAACGTGGCGGCATGCCCAAAGTAGAACCATTGACCAGGCTACAACCATGACCCTGCTGTCGTTCTTCGGCCAGCATGGATTATGCTCCAGATCATGCCGTCATCAGAGGCCGGGTTCGATGCCGAGGCAACGAAAATTGATGATATCCCAGAAGACCATGGAAATGGAGACATGTTTTTCTTCGAAGGCGAATGGCGTGAAAGAAGGAAGGGAAGATGAGGGAGAAAGAAAGGAATGGTGGAGGTCGGCACGATCTTGGCCGGGCCGGGTAGGGAGGCCCAATGCGGAGGCCCGCAGTTTTCGGAGAGACAGCTGGAGGTGGCATGACAGCTGATCCCAACCAGCCTTGTGCAAGGTACCAGCAACCAATCCGCACTGACAGACAGCCTGAACCGCACCTTGAAACACGGCGACCGGCAATCAGCAACTCATGCGACGAGGCTGAGCGCAATCTCTGAGCGCGCAGACAGTCTGGGCATGGTTCATGGTCGAGTCACGGCGATATGTATCGCGCATCCGACCCGCGCTTTCGACGAAGGCTCAACGACATCACCCAGACTCTCGAGTCGGCCAATGAGTCTGCTCAGAGCGGCATATACATCTTCGGCCAGAACTATGTCAAACCTTGCCTCCAAAGCATCGGATCATGCTTCACGTCCTGTGTAGATGCATCGTGTCCCGCGCTCAATGTCAGCCAGCGCGATCGGCTGCGACGACAGCGAGGTCGAGGCCGATCGCGAGGCCGCGCAGAGCTCAGCTTTGATTTCTACGATGACTGGGACGACGACGAGAATGATGGTCTGCTAGGCTGGGGTAATGATGAATTCGACAGACTAGTCGGCGCAGGTGGGAGTGCGCAGAGCTACGGCACAGTGGCCGCCCAGCCCGGGCGACAGAGAGGCATGTCATATCCCAAAAGCAGACGGAAAAGCGCTGCTGGACTAGGCGAAGAAGATCCGACAGTGATTCCTGGAAGCTCGAGCTTCTGGAGAAGAATGTTTGGAGGAAAGAGCATGCGCTACAAGCCAAGCGCAGCAGATCTACAAGAACATCCGGGCGCCCGAAAGACACGGGCGCGGGATCTCACCGAAGGCGAAAGGCTGCTAGAAGAAGACGAAGAGTTGTTTGGTGGCAGAGATAAGGGTCGAGCGCGTAGTGGGACTCAAGGTAGCAGAGATACCACGAGCAGCTATAGCAGTAGAGGAGATATCTTCCCCTCGGACGAAGAAGACGACGCCATACCGCTTGACGACGAATTTGCTATGGTGTTGGAGCGGAGAACGACATTCTCTGGACCAGATACAGAAAGCAGTTCAGGCAAGACCGGCATTGCGAAAAGAGGAAAGAGACCTTCGGCTGGATCTCGGGCATCTACTCGGCGGACCTTCTCCTCTCAAAGCACTCGCAGCGAGACAGGGAGCGGAAGAAGGAAAAGGCGAAGCAGAACAAGTAGCATGGCGCACACACCAACTTCAGAAGAACGCGTTGGCGGCACGGAAGACATCTCCCCCATGCAAGGCTCGACGCCATCTCTCGCCGATCTGAAACGTCAGGAAGCGCAGATCGCGCAAGAAGAGGAAGACGACGTTGAGAGGAGACGGCAGACAGCGCAGAGGATAGCAGCTGAACGCGGACTTGCAGAAGAGGATCTCTCGAGCAAAGAGGCCACGCCGCGAAGCACGACCCCGGCACCAATACCTGAGGAGCCAAGCCAGTTGCCTACTCCTCTTCCGACAGATGATGAGGACGATGCCTCACAGCAGCAGCAAGAGAACGCACCTCCACATCAAGGTGACAGGTCAGCATCGTGAGTGACATTTTGGTCGAATTTGTTTGCGGGTTTAGCGAGGCGTTGGGAGGTCGAGCGTTGCTCATTTGCAGCATGCGAGCAGCATTGCATTGTTGAAGCCATCTATGGCTATGAAAATCCATGTAGTGATACCATACCGGCAGGGCCTTGAGTCAGTATAAGCGACAGAATTTTTGTCTTCTACCTTCAAGCAAGCCATTTCCATATAATGCCCCAAGCGGATTAGCTGCTTGCATGAGATGTGGCTAATATGGTGAGTGTAAAGGATATGCCATTTTGAGCTAAACTTTCTGGAGCAGTCCTCATCTTTTCCGAGCGTCGATAAAAAAGGTTTGATTGACAACCTCACCACACCCTTTGCCCACACACTCAAATTGGTCCACGAGAGCTAGACCACCACTATCTCGACGCCATCATGTTGTTAAAGCAAGCAGCAGAAGTGCATACAATGCAGTCCGTACGAATTCGTTATGCCAAGCGCCAGGAAATCCGAACACCAACTAATCAAGAGATGGAGGGGCATAGATCGAAGGCGCCTATGCGAGCAGCAGAAGATGAGGTGAACGAGATGCAACCTGTACGAGTCCATCATAAGCGCAAGGAAATCGTCCAACCGACAACTGACAACGAGGCAGAAGACGCACAACACCTCTCTATCACGCACGCCCATGAATCAAAATTCTGGAACCTCCCTCAAGAAATCCGAGACATGATATACGATCTCACGTATCCCGACTTACCCAGGAATGTCGTTTTATGTCATCTTACCGATCGTGAAGATTCGCAAGACCGCCAAGATGATAAGCCGACCATTTTCAAGCAGTCATGACAGACAGCTGCAGTAGCTCACGATCTCCATCCTACAGTACTTTGAAGTGAGGTGCAGAGATGCAGATCTAGCCTGCGGTCGACTCATTGACCGCGTAATCGTGGAGGAGTTTGTGGAGGTCTGGAGGATGTGCAGTGCAGGATGCGGCGTTGAGGTGAGGCAAAAAAAGAGAGTTCGGTTGTTGCTGTATTCCCTGTTTCACCACATGCAATGCAAGGAGCTATGGCCGATAGCAGCAGAGAAGATCTGTAGAACATCGTACAGTTTGCATCTGATGAACCAAAAATCTGTCATAAATGTTTGTGTTTCCAGATCCAAACAACATCATTCTTCTGAAATCCTGTTTTTGCGTATCGATAGAGCGTTGACACGTGCTGAGACAAGCGCCAACAAGCTCGCCTGGTTTCAAGATTGGCGTTTTTGGCGTTCTGCCGAGCCCGCAAGCAAGGGGCCAGCGTTGGTTTGACAGCGGGTAGCCGCAGAGCGCAGACGTTTTGAGATTCTTCTTTCTCACATCTGGTTTTTCTTCGTCTTACGAGACGCAGACGGCACAATGCTGGCGACAAGTGGTACATGCTCTGTTTGAACACCTTCCCATGAAACGACGGGCGCTGGCAGGAACGATGATTGGTACAATTGCCTGAGCGGCTGATATCAAAAACTCTAATGAGGATGCGCTACTGATCTCGCTCCAACTACGGCAAGCGGCCATGCAGGTGACGCGCCCGTTGTGTAGGTCTTTGCGCCTGTTTGTATCTTCGACTTTGATCCTGCTTCCTGCCATTCGCATTGTTTGTTGCGTGCTGCTTTCCTCCTTCCTTGATCACGGCTTGGCTTTGCATTGGCAGTCCTCTCGTTCTTGCTCGTCTGGAATTGAAGCGAGGACAATCGTTTTGGAAAACGGCATAATTCAGGGTCGTTTGAAGATCAGCTCAACGAATTTTCGCGATAGAGAAATTCAGCCCGGTGCTGGTTTACAGGTTGCAGCATAGAGGACGACAAAAGCGACAGACATTGGAATACAGCACTTGCGACTGTGAAGGCCAAGACCGGACGACTACCGCTTCCACTGCTGCTTCCTTTACGGGTAGCTTGTGGGTCTTGCTAGTCACAGATCTCGACTTCTGTGTTTACGAGCTCTTTTGAGAACCTCCACCTCACCTCTCGAGTGCTGCGCCTCCATCACCTCCTCTCACTCCATCCGCCTCTGCCACGATGCTTTCATTCATTCTCGCACTGCTGTGTGCGGCGGTGGCAAATGCTCTGCCAACAATCGAGGCAAAGGGCGCAAAGTTCTTCACCAGCGATGGCGACCAGTGGTACATCAAAGGTGAGTTTTGAATAACCATCAGTGCTTCTTCCAAATCTGACATCCTCTAGGCGTTGCATATCAACTCACTGAAGATGATCCGCTTGCTCAAGGCGACCAATGTCAACTCGATGCCAGCTTGATGAAGACTCTCGGAGCCAACGCCATTCGTGTATACCATGTGGATCCGACTGCCGACCACGACGCTTGCATGTCAGCCTTCAGTGATGCCGGCATTTACGTTTTCCTGGATCTCGACACCTTTAATACGTACATCTTGGCAAACGACCCGATCTGGAACCAGACGAAAGTCGACGCTTACAGCAAGGTCATGGATGCTTTCCACAACTATGACAATGTGGCTGGCTTCTTCGTCGGAAACGAGGTTCTGAACACCGGTGTAGACAGCAAGGCTGCTCCTTACGTCAAGGCTGCTGCTAGGGACATGAAAGCCTACAGAGACAGTAAGGGCTACCGCAAGATTCCAGTGGGATACTCTGCCACCGACAGTGCCGAACTTCGACCCAACCTGCAGAACTACTTGGCTTGTGGCGATAACCCCGCCGATGCTCTGGACTTCTTCAGTTTGAATGCCTACGAGTGGTGTGGCGACTCTACTTACACTGTCAGTGGCTATTCTGCACTCCAGGCCAACGCCAGCCACTACAACATCCCAATCTTCTTCTCCGAGACCGGATGCCAGACTGTACGCCCACGTACCTTTGGTGACCAGGCTGCCATCTTCGGACCTGAAATGTCGGGAACCTGGTCCGGTGCCATCATCTACGAATGGATCGAAGAGACGAACGACTATGGTCTTATCTCGTACGGACCTCCTGCGGCAGCTACCGCCACCGATGCAGGTGTCGTTGCTGGCTACACAAGAACCGGCACACCAACACCAATCTCACCAGACTTCGAAAACCTGAAGAGCGCCTGGGCCGCCGTCTCACCTTCCGGCGTCAAGGAATCAGCATACAGTCCTTCAAACTCAGCACCAGCATGTCCCAGCTTGACCAGTGGTCTCTGGAACATCAATGGCGCGGTGGCGTTGCCGACAGTGGGTCAAGAGTTCAATGCGGCAGTGTCATCGAGCTTCGCAGCTGGAGGTACCGGATCGTCGAAATCTGGTCAAGGCAGCAGCGAGACTGGATCTGCTGCAGCTTCGTCTTCGTCCGGAAGCTCGGCTGTGGATGTGAAGCATACATTCAGCAGCAGTGGCTGGAGCCTCACTTTCTGCGCAACGGCGATGCTGGGCGTGGGCATGATTGCGGTAATGTTGTAATCTGCATTGGCATGAATGAAGCATGAATGAAGCATGAGTGGAGTTCTACTTACGATTAATGGCATGGAATGGGAGCAAAACGGGATCGACTGTATGTTGTGCTAGAGACGACATCAGAGTATATTATAGAGTTGTGTGTAGACGTATGGATACAGAATTTACGTCCTCATATCATGCAAACGCTCACTGCTCCCAAAGATGCTTCCTTCCTAACGCCATGCCAGTAAATGCAACTGAAACCTATTGCCTAGCCCTGTGCTTCCTGGTCCAATGCAGAAATCAATGCCTCATTAATACATCAAAGAAAGAAATCTTTTTCCTACTGCGCCGCAAACTCAACATGCTTCTCACTCGATAACCTTCTTCGTAGCTTCTCATTCTCTTTTCGTAATCTTGCGATCTCATCAAGATCTTCTTGTGCGTGTGTAGTGGTAGTGGCTTTGAGTTCAGGTGTATGCGGAGCTGATTCTACCACATCTTCGTGAATTATTGCTGGACCGTCGAGACCAATGCAGAAGTGTGCCAAAGGATTACTTGTGTCGTCGTCGTCGTAGAAGCGACGGCCGCAGATTTGGCAGAGGCAGGACATTGTTGTTGATTATTGATTGGTGTGTGGTTGTGGTTGAATTTTTTGATGCGTTTGATGATGGTTGGTTGTGGTTGTTGATCGATCGACTTAAATCTTGTTGTTGTTTTGGTGTGATGTTGTGATGAGAAGAAGTCTATAGCAGCCACTTCTGACAAGTCAATATATAGCTTTCTTCAATATGGTGAGACTTCTGCTGTGATCGGACGCTGGATGGCGAGACACAGCCTTGGCGAGGTCGTACACGGTGTGCTCCGATCCCTGGACTGCCCGACCACGAGAATCCTCGCTCGCCTGCAACGTTTTTGGATCGTGAAATCTTCTTCACAGCCTCACCGATCAGAATCTTGCTTGTTGATGACTGAAAGTTGGTCAGGCGCCACTATGGCACATGTCATTGGCATGATGGTGAATGGCCACTGTCGGATTACTTAGGGAGCCAGTCTTCAACATTTTTCATTCCCGGCATTGTATCGAGCATGGCCTCAGGATGCTGAGTACATTTCCTGCGATTAAATGTGTCCACATCAGAACCTGCAAGTCAACCTTTGAATTTGGTGGCGGCGTCTGTAGTGGGTAGTCGAAAGACATCTATAATGACTCTGCTTTGAGATCCATCGCTGTGGCAAGCGCTGCGACACTTCTTCGTCAGATTTGTCATTATTGCTATCTGGCTCCCACACAGATGTAAATGCAAGAAGTCCAAACTGTTTAGGCGACTTGTTGAAAATGCGTGATGAATGCAAGATGTGTATTCCGTCGTCGGCCCAGCGCCCGACCGCCGAAAAGAGTCAGAGCACGCAGAACGCCGCTCAGAGAGAATGAGCAGTTTGATCTGAGCCGCAACCTTGAACACGACACGGGATGCATCTCAGTCGTGAAATTTGGTAAGAAGGGAAGTGTGAAGTAGATGTCGATGCGAAGGGACCTTGAAGAGGCTTGGCGGCACATGAATCGTTCGTCGCTCTGTGGAAGTGGTTCATCGGGCCGTGCATATTCATCACACTGCGGAGGAGTATGCGGAGGTGCATGCTCCATTCTCCTGTATCATCTTTTGTCAGTATCTCCATAATAATAATCCTCCATCGCCAATAGTAGCCCACGTGCCATCGCGATGGACTCGTCAGACAGTAACAAGCGGCTCAAGACATCGAGCGGAGCGCCAATCAGCACAACTCCATCTGGCGCAGCAAACTTGCCAGCGTATCAGCCGCCTCGGCCGATTGTTGGCGGTAGCAAGTAGGTCACACTCGGCATCTCCTTTGTCTGAAGTCCGGCAGCGGAACATGTCACCAGCGGGAAAGTCATGGCGGAGGTGCGATGAGTGATGAGTGATGGAGCAGTAAGCTTTTGCAGTGACAACGCGAGGGACGGCGTGAGAGGCTGGCCTGGCGTGTTGCATTGCAGAAGCGGCTTGATTGAGCAAACGCGACTGCAGCTCGTAAGACGCAGACGATCAGCGGCTGCCCCCAGACTCGCATTCACATGAAGAACGGCAGAAACACGAGGCAAGCACAAGACAAGGCAAGAGCGTCAGCAGCACGTCGCCTTAGCATTCCTCGGATGCTCACACCTTATATCGCAACCCTGCTTATACCGCCGTGCAATACCAGCGACAGCGATAACAGCTATTGCTCTTAATACTACAATGCCTCCCGAGCGCCGCTCAGCGCGGTCCGTCTCCAACACCTCAGCCAAAGTCACAGCGCAGCCATACACCAGGGCTAACACCAGATCCAGTCCAGGCACCTCCCGACCCGGCGCGTCTATCTCGCGGCCAGCGAACGGTAAGACTTTGCTGCGACTCACGGTCAAAGCACCACCCAGCAAGCTGCGACAGGCAACTTCCGGCTCTGCCATCCCTCCCAACCCATACGCCGACACGCCTAGCGAAAGCGATGCTACCCCGGCACCTCGCGCGGCAAGAGCAACCCGCAATCCTCGAACAGTTGTCGATCCAGACTCCGATGACCTCGACGATGAGATGGAGGATGCGGAAGGAGAGGACGACGAGGATGCAGAAGGCGAACTGGACAACGATATAAGAGACAACGAAGATGGTGAAGACGATGCTGATGGGGAGGCAGACGACGATGAGGATGAGATGCAAGTAGACCATCCTCCGCCGCCCGTAATCACCCAGTCACGAGCTCCAGGCAAGGCCAAGCCAAATGTTACGGTGACAGCTCCGCCCGAAGGACCTCTGAAGTCCGTAGAGGACAAGGAGATGGACGATGACGACGATGACGATGAGCTCAGCGAGCTTGATTCAAACGAAGATGCCGAGGGCGAGGAAGAAGAGGAGGAGGAAGAGGAAGGAGAAGAGGACGACAGTGACGAGGATGACGAGAATTCGCGAAGCGCTACGCCAGATCTCTCGAAGCTCACGAAACGACAACGAGGCGGACTGGACGATTTCGGCGGAGAATTGATGTCTCTTTCCAATGAAGCACAGAAGAAGAAGCAGTTGACTGAGGAGGAGAATGCGATGAGACGTGCGGAAATGGCACGTCGCAGGAAGAATCTCAGCGAGAAGCGGAACGAAGAGGAGAAGGTATGCTTTTCCTACCCTGGACCTGAATTTCTACTAACTCGATTGATTCCAGATGGACACAATCAACAAACTCCTCTCCAAACCAGCACCAAAACGACGCACACGAGCAGAAATGGAAGCCGCTCGCGCTGCTGAGGAAACACCTAATCCAGAAGGTCACAATCCGAATGGTCCTGACCCAACGTATCTCCGATGGGTGAATAGACGTGAAGGCAGCCATGTCGTTGTCACCCAACAGTGGCAAGAAAGCCCTCTCGGCGATATGTTTACGAAGCAAGTCAATAGCAGTAGACTTATCGAGGAAGTGTCATAGACTATCAATAGAGCAAGAACTCAAGGAGTGAACACAATTCTTTCTCTCTTCTCCGAAAAACGAGCGCTATCTACACTTCCAATGAAACCAAATACTCAGCGATAGGGGGTATCGTGCAAACCAATCCGGATCAAAGGCACACACACGCACAATTAAGCAAGGAAATATGACAGCAGTCGTCCAGCACGTAGATCCCCCATTACCACGCTCCTCCCACATACACATTCACTCCTCCCCAATCCTCCCCGGACTCTCACAAATCCCCCTTTCCCCTCCCTCATAGCCTTTCTTCATCGTCTGTCTCAACTGTCTCCTCCCCCGACTACAATAATCCTCTTCCTCACTATCCTTATTCGAGGGCATCATAGTATACGTCAACCTCGGTTCCGAAGCACTGAACCCAGAAGGTTGGTATACACCTGCGTTCACGGAAGTTATAGGTTTCGTCGAACGTTTAAACTCACGCGTCGAAGTAGCACGAGTGACGAGTTTCGCTGCATAGGTTGAGGGTTTCTGACGTTTTGGTGCGGATTCTTCGGCTGGGGGAGTTGTTACATGCTTTGGTTTAGCGGTGATGAAATTGAAGTCGAAGTTGGAGAATGGGGTTGTGGTGTTGTTGCCTTCGTCTTTAGATTCGGAGGGTTTTGAGGGCGTCTGCTGGTCCACCGCCGATTGTGAGTTGATGCATTTCGAGAGTTGGGATTGGGTTTGGAGTCGGATCGGAGGCGGGAAGTTCGGCGATGATGGTTTGGATGCTTTCTTGGCTCATGCTCTTTTGAGACGAGAGAGCGGAGGTGATGAATGATGGGGTTGATTGGGAGTTCGAGAGACCATTGCCGTAGCCTTCGACCATGATTTCTTGGTAAGAGGTCAATGTGTTGCTGCGACTGATCATGGGGGAGACTGGTGAGACGGGTATGCTGTCGCGGCGGGAAGAGAGGAGACTGCCTCGTCTTTGAGTCCGAGAAATGCTGCCCATTACTGAGCGGTGCAGAGAGCTGACGCCACTCATGAGAGATTCTCGTCGACCAAGGGTGCTGCCTCGTCTTGGTGGCGGAGCCATTGAACTCAGGCTCATGTCTGATCCTGATGGTGAGATGCTGTTCATGTTTGAGAAGTAGTCGTTGGCGTTGTCGGCTTCGCAGTCGGGATGAATAGAGATTCGATCGTCTTCAGATGGTCTGCTTGTGTCGGCTAGCTCCACAGGCAGGTCTCGTTCAGCGACCTTGACTGGCGACTTGGGAAGCTGGAAGAAAGTCTCATCGTCCATCCAAGGAGGACATCGAGCAGAGAGTACGCACAATGGGTACGATGGTGTGTCAGTATCTCGGACCTCTGGTGGAGCTCTTGTAATGCTGATGAGAGTCTGCAGAATGCAGTAGACAAGCATGAATCGAACCTTGCGAGCTTCCGAGAGCGTGGTCTTCTCCTCCAGCTTAGATCGCTCGAATCGCATATATTCTTGGACGAGTCCGTTGTTCACCACTTCAAGCCTGTGTGAATTCGTGGCTTTCTTGAGCGCTTGAGCTGGTGTCGAGACTGTTTTAAGCTCCGTCGAAGTGTTGGAGCGGCCAAGTCTGAACGACCTCAATCCTCTTTGAGAGTCGACATTTCGCTTTCGAAGTGCATGCTCGGGTAGTAGCGGCAGAGGATTCGGCAAGTGGATGTAGTTGTGGCGTTCGTCAAAGTTGTGCAAGTTCTGCATGACACAAATACCACCGTCTGCACGATTCTCCGCTCGATCGTTTGTGGATGATGTGTCTGCCAAATACTCGTAGAGGCTTCGAAAGTCGTTGTACATTCCTCGCCATAATCTCTTGTCCATTGACGCGTTCTCCTCCGGAGGCCAATACCCAACCTTGTTGACGTAGAAGGAGTATAGTGTACTCCTGTACAGATCCAGGTGATCTCTCAACGGCTTTGACAGACCGAGATTGCCCAAACCAAGCTCTTCTTCCAGAAATGTACCAAGACTTCTGATAGCCTGAGTTATGTGCTGGTCCATTTTCAACGAGGCCGTGCTGAGCAATGCTTTGGATGTGCTGCTCAAGCTGAAGATCTCTTCACTTCGCTGCAGCCTATCGTACATGCCTGCGCAATGTGCAAAAGCGTCCACCCACATGTCTTTCCTCTTCGTCTGTTCGCAGAAATGTAGTGTCGCAAGAGCATAGTCCGGGTTCTCCGCATACGAAAGGTAGCCTTGCTCTTGACAGTATACTCGAAAGTCAGATGCGATCATTTCGTTAGGCTGCCAAAGTTGAAGTCGTTTCCAAAGACCAATCAAGGCTTTGCCTAAGCTCTCGCCGACCAGCGGAGCGTCCAAGAGGTAGGCAAAATAGTTCCGGGTGCTCAAGTGGAAAATATGCGCTTCATGCTTGGTAGCATGCGCCGGTGCCGAGATGTACAGCTCCACACATTGCAGCGCTTCATCACTCGATACGGAACCGCCATATCCACTATCAGAATGGTCATCGTCGCTAATTGTCGGGCTGGTAGGTTCGGCTTTCTGTAGGCAGTCTTGTAGGAGATATCTGCTATTAGTTTGCTCGACAACTCTGAATGGGATCCTCAGACTAGGTCCCCTCTTGGATGAGTTGTATGAGTAGAAGTGGATTATACAATCGCCTTCTTTGGACCAGAGCTCAGGGTCCTGTTATTGATGTTAGAACAGCTGCTGTCGGCGATACAATTTTGATAACATACCTTTCTGAGGCCATCCCAAGTCGACCTTGTTTTATTGATGCCATCATATCGATACACTCGGCGAATCGTGCCAAAAGACGACGCCCTCCGCGAGTTGTCCGTTTGTATGGACCTCTCGTAAGAATATGGTTGAGCCCGCATCGTCAAGAATTAATTATTCGAACGTCCAGCGCTCCTTCAACCCAGACCACAATGCCTGCTCTGCTCCGCTCCAGCAGGATGGCCCACCTTGAGGCCGCGTAGCATCAACAAAGATAGATGTGCTTAAGATATGGCGGTGTTACTCCTCGTTCGGAATCATGGTGAGCACAGCAGATCGTTCATGCAGCCAGTCCCCGAAGCCGGTAGCACAAGATCCACCAGTGGTAAGTCGTCCCAACGACAGGTAGCGAAGAGGGAAGGACGGGAGCAGGGATATAGGTAAATCAGAGACGTCGTGAAGTATCAGAACCTCATGCAGGTGGAAACTCTGCAAGAGATGGCACGATCATGGAAACCGGCTGGCACAGAAGACAAGCGTGGAGCATCAGCAAGAAACGTGCTTTAGCAAGCATCATACTTCTAACAAGCGCCCGCCCATGCACGGTCGCGCTGTTCATCACTGCCAACGGCTAGTGGAGTGCATTCCGAGGCGTTGATCCAGAGCGGGCCACTAGCGAAACAGTATCAAGATCTTGGGTCATCCAGGGCCTCCCGTTGTTGCGTGTTGCTTGTCGCCGGTAGTCAGCTTGATCAAGGCGCCACTCTCGCTATGCATTATCCGTGGCTTCCCCAATTCTCCGGAGTTTGCGAGCATATTGTAGCGAGCCATACGGAAGGCGTTGCAGGAGAGCTGATGTCGAGCAGCATGTCGAATGAGATGGCAGATCTGCAGCGAAGCAGGTTCGGGAGATGCAGCAACCGGATAAGACCCGCTTTATCGAACATCCAAAACCTTGAAGCGTTAGAGAGCCGCTAGGTAGGAAACGTCATGGAAATGTACCTCTCCGGATTGACTTTGAGGATTTCAGATGCGCCAACCTCTCGTGCTTCCTGATTGCGATATCTTGCGGTGAGCCTTTAACGGGTAAATCAGCGTCGCTGCGCTGCACCAAACAGGACGGAGCAGCCTCAGAGTCACCGCTCTAGCTCGTTCTTATCTGCTGTGACTTTCGTGCCCAGCAAAAGGCTTGCGCATGTATGCGTTTGAAGGGCATCGTGGGATCAGTGCTGGAAGTCGACCAGCCACACCAGCACGTGTCCGTCCGACCTAATCGACCTCACCTTCCTATAAGGTTCACGGAGATAGAACGCCAAACCACGGAGGGGAGATTTGCCTT
This sequence comes from Pseudocercospora fuligena, assembly GCA_014298035.1. NCBI lineage: Eukaryota > Fungi > Ascomycota > Dothideomycetes > Mycosphaerellales > Mycosphaerellaceae > Pseudocercospora > Pseudocercospora fuligena. Next base: position 11,289 of record JABCIY010000055.1, on the reverse strand, counting down.
GCGGTAGACTATCTTCCCTGCCAGAGACTTCCGATGCTCCGTTGCTCCAGTGACATGTTAGGCATCGTCGACTTCATGCCAACAGCAATTTTTGAAAAACATCTTTCATCTCCCGCATGAGATGCCACAGTTTGCGCTCCGTCAACGTCTCACTATTCATCCTCCGAATCTGCATGGAGGAAGCTTGCCTGGAGTAGTCAATGCACCAATGCACGCGCCCAGGCGACCACGACTCGGCTGCTGCCGGTGGCGCTCGCGGTGGAACCCGGTCACTGCCAGTGCTCTGAGCCGCATCTTTCGAGCTTCGGCATGCCGAACATTTTCACAATCGCATCGATATCCTGAGCGGAAGGACGTCTTGAAACATAACAAACACCGTGATTGATGTGCTGGCAGTCGTGTATCTTGCGAGCACAGTGAACAAACATGCAATGCAACCTCAACTCATCACAGTGCGAGTTCGGAGGTGTCACAACAACTTCCAACACAATCCCAAGGATGATCCTCCTTCCTGCGATGGCGAGCGTCTCTTGCCCTCGCGCCCTCTTGCGATCTTTGCTTTTCATCCTGACTTCTAGAAATGGTATCTTGTCGCTTTGAAGCGACGAAAATATCAACGGCGTCTGCGTGACAGAAGATCTTCGACGCTGAGTCAAACACTCGGAATCTGTATTTCTGCATCGTCTGCAAAGGCGAAGAGACACGGCTCGTCCGCCAACTGCTTTTGGAGAATGCGAGCATATTTGTGATGTACCGACTGAGATAGAGCACTTCTCTTACCGGCTATCCTACATGTGCATATACAACGGCTGCACTGACGATGTAGTTGAGATGCACTCTGCTACCTGTTATGGTCCGATAAGAGAGAACATCCACTGCTGCACAATTGCAGGCGCAGACAACGCATCACAGACATACAGCAAAAGGCTGCATCTCTGCTATCGAGGCCAATGTGCCTTCAGGGCGATCATCTTCAGCCAGCCACCAGAAAGAGAAAAGAGCAATCGAGCTCAATTACTCGAAGAGGAGAGTCTGCGTCTGCGTGCTGAGTACAGCAACCTGAAACACGCCACTCAGCATAACGATTGGCTTACTTTGCATAGGGCATCGTAGAGCTCGGCTTCTAAGACCGATCGCTATTGATGATATGACGGTCAGACATGATTACGGTGTGTATAGGCCGCAACGTGAGAAGCACTTCTGTCCGTCCGGCCTCGAACGTATGCTTCCTTGACTTGGCAAGATTACTCGTACGCAAACAGCAGTCTGCCACGGACTCTGCTTCGTCAACAGCTCTTCGAATTTCAGCTAGAAGTCCTGGGAAGCTCTCTTTCTCAGTCTTGCTGAAATGCTGCATATCGATCGAGCCTAACATGCTTCCTTCCGGCTGCCATCTGGCTGTTCGCATCCAGCCCGACCTGAGCTTCGAGAGCAATGCCCGCGCTCTTTCACAGGCAAGGCGAAGCGTTCGGCGCTACTAGTTTTCTTCTTCGCAGCTGGAATGTTCAGCCTTTGCTTCGACCATCAGTTGACACTGTCGAGCTCCGCGACCAATGGTCGTCATATCATCCGATCGTGCGATTGAGTCTCCGATATGGCAGCAAGTTGGCGCATCGACCGCCGCTCCCGAAACCTCTTCAACTCATCCTGTATGAAATTGTCAGCTCTCACTATCGGCATTACTTGAAAGGCGTGCCGTCAAAACCCTTGGAACCCATGTGCATGTCTCAACGATTCATTCAATACCAATTACTTTTCCCTCCTCCGCAATGAAGGTTCTGTGTGCTATCCCTAAACGCCTGACCTGTCCTCTGAAGCTGGGTATCATAACACATCAATGAAGAATGCAACACAATCGATAAATCAATCCAAATCCCATGCTCCTAATCCGCAATGGCACTCTCGTCCTCGGACGATTTCTTCTCCTTCGCTGGCTCTTGCACTGCACCACCATTTTCTTTCTTCTCGCCATTCTCCTTCTTCTTGCCTCCCAACCCAAGAATCTCTCTGCCTTTGCTGAGAGCAGTTTGGAAACTAGGTCGTCGGTTCTTGCCGCCATTTGAGCCAGAGCTTGCTGTCCTCTCTTTCAATGCTCGTCGCTCTTTGGACTTTTTGCGAGCTTCTTGCGCACCAGATTTGCCGAGAGTAGTCATGTTACCCTCACCTCCACGGCCCCAGTGATAGGTTCCTTGCATGTCTTTGGCATGGTGGGCTGGTGCTTCGACGTCCTGCGCTGCGCGGGTTTCGGCTGCGTTGGCGGGATTGTTCTTTGCCTGAAAACTTGTGAGCAAGGATACTATGTGCCTCTCTGAATGCTATCGCATACCATGTTGCCGGAGCCTCCACGACCGGTGGTATACAGATTAGACTTGATCGTCGGCGTCTTCAGGTCATCTGCTTCGAGCTTCGCTGGTGGCTTGTTGTTGATATTGCCAGCACCGCCGCGACCATGCGATCGCGCGGCAGCTGCTGGGTCTGTAGCGACGCCGTTGCCATTTGAAGGTGGTTGTGCCATAATCTCGTCTGTCGGCGATGCGCAGATGTGACAGAATCTGTGCGGTCTCTGGAAATGTTGCTGAGGGGCAAGTCTGCGCTAACAAATGTGAAGAACGGTTAAGAGGAATGACAAGACGGATGAAGGAAATGAAAGGCTGGTGATGACAGAAAAGTCTTCACCTTCCAAGAGACACTACTGTTTGTGAGCGCCCTCGTAATACTATACACCGCGTGTCCACGGCTTATAACCCCACAGCCGGACTGCGGCATTAGGGACCCGCGATACGTCTACTACTACTACGCGTTGTTTTGTTTACATTCTCCTTTCTTTAATATAATCTTTTAAATACTAAAGACTATTCTAATCTTCTAATCTAAAGAGTATAGTATCTAAAAGATTTAGTCTTTAATAACTTATCTTTTTTATATCTTAATATTTATATAACTTATCTTTTTTATATCTTAGGATTATTATATCTTAATAAGCTAAACCTAATATAATAAGAGGACGACGTAATTATAACTTTATAGAAGTTAAGAAAAAAGAAATTTAGAGATAAGTAAAAACTTATAAGAAAATAAATATAAGTCTTAAATAGCTAGTATAAAATAAAGAGAATTTAGAAGAAATTATAAATAGAACTTTCCTAAATAAAAAGACTTTAAAATATATAAAATCTAATATTAGGAAAATTATTAAGCTAAGGAGGGCCGATAGGTATAAATAGATTATAAAGTATAATAGAAGCTATAAGGAATAGTAGGGGCTAAAGTAGGAATAGTAAGTATATTATTATTCTCTATAGGTTAAGGCTAAACCTAAAAGGTATTAGCTTAGATTAGTTATATAATTATAATTATATAATCTAGCCTATCTTAGTATCTCTTACTAGGTTACTAACTAGACTATATATTCTAATACTCCTACTTAGGATAGTTAGTCCTTAAATCTAATCTAAAGGTATAAGTTTAATTAAGAATTTCTATTATCTAATTAGGTATAATGGCTTCTAGATTAGTATAGTATATCTAATCTACTAATTTCAATTCTTAGGCCTAGTATCGATCGTGCCTATTTATATATTAAGTATATATAGGCAGATCCTTTTACTATTATATAAGTTGTAATTATCTAATAAATTCCTAGAACTATAGCCCTATCTTTAGCTTAGTTAGGCTATTAGCTACTATCTCTTTTATTAGAGTATATTCTACTATAATTTTCCTTTACTACTAAAGATTTCTAACTTTATTAAAGCTAATATTAATATATTTTAATCTCTTATAGGTATAAGTATCTTTAACTAAAGTTAAAGCTACTTAGTTATCTCCCCTAATCTAAATAGATCTAATTTTATTTACTATATTAGAATTTCCTTTAATTAATAGTTAAAATAAATATTCTCCTACTAACTATATATAGTCTATCTCCCTTAGGAGTACTACTAGGAACTAAGATTGCTTTATATATATATTTATTACTATATACTTAGCTTCTATAGTTAATATAGTAACTAACTTTTACTTCTTACTTATCTAAGAAACTAGTAACTTATAGAGAAAGAAGATACTTCTAAGGATTGAGACTCTATTAGCCTTATCTATTATATAATTAGAGTCTAAATATCCTATTAGCTTTCCTCCTCCCCTCCTAAATATTAAATCTAGGCTTAGGAATAATCTTAGGTACCTAGCTAGTTTCCTAAGTACTTTTAGATATCTCTTAGATAGATCTAATATATATAATCTAAGTCTCCTAAGAGTAAAAGCAATATTAGGTCTTATTATAGTTATTAGCTATATCTATATACTATTCTAACTTTAGTACTTAGTCTTATTATACCTTTCTTCCTCTAAGTTAGATTTCCTTAGACTTTTATAGCTATTAAGTAGTAATAAGGTTAGGTAAGCTATTTCTTTAGTTATTCTAAACTTTATAAGGTTTTCCTAGATATAGTACTCTTAGTCTAGCTTTAGAGTACTATTCTTTCTATCTCTAGTAAGCTTTATCCTAAGAATTTTAGTTAGTTTACCTAGGTCTTTAATTTTAAATACCTTACTTAGTTCCTTCTTAAACTAAAGAATATCTTCTAGCTTTAGTACTATAATAGGAATATTATCTATATAAGTTAAAACTATTAGGTTCCTTCCTTTATAGATAAGTAAATATAGGTCTACCTCTAACTAGTAGAATCCTATTTTCTCTAGCTTTAAGATATATAGCTTATTCTAGTCTCTTACTACTTGTTTTAGGCTATATAAGCTCCTTAGAATTTTTAGAGCTATACCTTATAGGATTTCTATACCTAGTAGGGGAATTATAAAGATATCTTCTTATAGGGTACTCTTAGTAAATATATTGTTTATATCTACTTAGTATAGTTCTAGATCTTTTTTATATATAGTAGCTATAAATACCCTAAGTATATTATACCTAACTATTAGTATAAATGTCTCTTAGAAGTCTACCCTAAACTTCTAAGAAAATCCCCTTATAACTAGTCTTACTTTAAACTTATTAATTGCTCTACTAATTAGTCTCTTTATATTAAATACCTATTTTAAGGTAACTAGGTTTACTCCTTTTAGTAGAACTACCTAATCCTAGGTATAGTTACTTCTAAGTATAATTAGTTCTTTCTAGATTGCCTCTTCCTATATATAACCTATTTTAGATCTTATATTGCCTCTTAGTAGGTTCTTAGAATTAGAACCTCCTATCTTTATATAATCCTAGTATAAAAGTAGGGAATATAACCTTATAAATATACTCTAGAAGTTTATCTACCTAATCTATACTTAGATCTAGATCTTTTATTAGGTAGATAAAGGCTCTATAATATTTAGCCTTAGGGAAATTATTATCCTCTAATTCTCTTAGTCTCTTCTATATAGTTAATCTTATAATTATACTATAAACTCTTTCTTCTCTTAACCCTTTATTAGAGATTAATCTTCTTCTCTTTAAATTCCCCTCCTAAGTATAGATATTCTAGTTATCTTACTAAGGTTCCTCTTAGCTCTAATTTAGAGCCTACTATTTATATTTTTTTTTTCTTCTAGATTATCTATTACCTAATATTAGTCCTTATCCTTTAGTAGTAGAGGTAGCTAAACTTATAGTAGTTTTAGATCTAGTTTCTCCTTTCTTACTAGTCTACTAACTAGGTTTCTAGCTAGAGTATAGCTTAGCTAGTTAAGTCTAGGAATATTTAAAGTTATATCCCCTCCTTTCTTATCCTTAAACTAGATAGTATTATTATATACTCTTATAGCCTTTATATTAGGCTCCTAGAATAGCTATATCTTAGATATATTAGGTATATATCTAATAAATATAGTATCCTTTCCTCTATTTATTAGTTTATCTAACCTTATCCTAACTAGCTAAGATTTAGTATCTATATATATAACTACTCTATATCCCTAAACCTTAAAGTATAATATAGAAGGTTTCTTTCTAGTAAAGGCTTTATTAGGTAAAACCTTAAGTCTATCTATATCTAGCCTATTTAGAAGGGTATTTCTTATAATAGTATAGGTATCTAATACTTCTAGCTAGAATTTAACTAGTATATTTAATTCCTTAAGTATTGCCCTAATATATTCCTTAGATATCTAGATTAACCTTTCTATAACTCTATTTTAGATTAAGTTATATACTTTAGTTATATAGTAGGAGATTCTAGATTCCTTCTCCTACTACTTAAGTAATATAAGTAATTCTCTTACCCTATTACTTCTTACTACCTAAAGCGGATTCCCTAATTATAGTTTAGCTTTTCTTTTCTATTCCTATAGTATATCTACTATATCTTCTCTTAACTTTAATAGGAATACCTACTTCTTTCTTAAGAAGTTATTAATAATCTTAAGCTACTATTTAAAACCTAGCCTTAAGATAGGTAAAGGTCTATAGATATTAATTAAAATAAGGGAAAGTCTAGCTAGCTTTCTCTCTATTTCCTTTCCTCTATATTTCTTTATTTTAGCTAAAGAATATACTCTATAGGGCTAGTATCTTATAGGGATAGGAATTTTTTCCTTTAGGTTAGTAACTTTATAAAGGTCTCTTAGAAGTCCTTCTCTAAAGTATCTAACTCTTCTATACTATAGCTCCTACTAATCCTAATTAGTCTAGGCTATAAAGGTATAGGTATTATTTTTTATTAAATCCTAGGAAATATACTAGTATATAAGTTTATCTAGATCTTAGCTAATTTCTTTAATAAATAGTACTCCTCCTAAAAGCCTTATCTAGATAACTAGCTTCCTATTAGGTAAATAAAGTATAAATTTTAGTAGTTAAATACTAAACTACTTACTAAATTAGTTCTAAGAAATAAGATTAACTCTAAGCCTAGGTATAAAGAGAATACCTTTTAATATAATCTGTTTTCCTCTCCTCCTATCTATAACTATACTCCTAATATATATAGCTATTAGATAGCTACCTCTAACCTTAATCTACTTCTTCCTTTTAAGAGGTTTTATATCTCTAAAGAGTAATTCCTAGTTAGTTATATAGGTAGAAGTATAAGAGTTAAGTAGCTATTTAGATAGCCTATACTTACCTTTTACTTTAATAGTTAAATAAGCTACCTTATCTATATCTTCCTTCTTAGAGGAGAAGATAGTTTAGAGGGTACCTCTATATCTTATACTATATAGGCCTTTTTAGAAGATAGTTTCCTAGTCCTCTTTTCTAGGGATTATATTCTTAGGCTTAGTTTCTTTACTATTTCTTTAAGTTGCTCTTTATCTAGTAAAGATCCCCTTCTAGCTCTAGATAGGGATTGTTTCTTTACTACCCTATAGCTCTACTTTAGCTTAATAGCTACTTTTACCTTATCTAGGTTGGGACATTCTCTAATCTAGTACTTTCCTTTATATAGGAAACATAATAAATCCCTACCTACCTAATTTCTTTTCTTAGTAAATATAGCTATCTCCTATCTTATTATCTATTCCTATTTTTCTCTTAGGATACTAAGAATATCTTATAGGCTTAGGTCCTATCTTAGATCTATTCTATCCCTAATAGTACTAAATAATTCTAGAAGGGCTACTAGAAGCTATTAAATCCTTCTCTCCTTAGTCTTAATTTCCTTAAACTATAGAGAGATTAATACTACCTTCCTAGCTATACTACTTAGGCTTTACTATACTTTATTAACTGTTTAGCCTTCTTCTATACTAAAATTAGTATACTATTAGAGTAAGCTTCTTCCTATTACCTAAAGCTTCCTCTTATATTTTCCTTTTACCTATATCTATAGATACCTTATATATTTAAGCTCTTAATATTTATCCTAGTTATCTTCTAAAATATAGATAAACATTTTATATAATACTATTATATTATAAACCTTATAACTTGCTCTTCTAATTAACTAGTCTAGTAATTCTAATAATATTATTAAGATATACTTAGATAGTATAGATACTAGGGTACTAAGGACTATTTTATCTAGTACCTATTTAACCTTTAGCTTTATTAGGTATATCCTAATTATCTTAAACTATAATTTATAATTCTCTCTTATTAAGATTAGTATAGCCCTTCTTTTACTAATTCCTCCTTCTTAATCTATAATTTCTTCTATAAATTAAATCTAAATAAACTCTAGAAACAAGCTCTTTCTTTAGTCTAAAAATAATAGTTTCTAGATAGCTATCTTCCTTAGTTATAGATCCCTAGCTCTACTAAGCCTCTTAGTTTTAAAGGTTACTAAAAACTTAGTATAGATTCCTACTCTATAGGGCTAATAACTTCCTTAAGTCCTTCCTAACTATTATAACCTATAGGTTAGGATATTAGTAGTACTAAGTACTAAATCTAAGGCTTATCTAATAGTACTTAAGACCTAGGCTTATCTATTCCCTTTATACTCTAAGCGATCTAATACGCTTTAAGTAAGTATACCTTACTAGGTTCTTTTATAGCTTATATATATAGAGCTTCTTTATATAATATATATAGGTCTACCTCGAGTCTCCCTCTCCTATTTTGCCTCTTCCTTCTAGGACTAGACTTATAGGTTTAGGAGTAACCTATACTACTTTAGTCTTCTACCTTATAGTTATAAACCCGGGCTTATAACCTATCGAGCTAAGGAGGGCCGATAGGTATAAATAGATTATAAAGTATAATAGAAGCTATAAGGAATAGTAGGGGCTAAAGTAGGAATAGTAAGTATATTATTATTTTCTATAGGTTAGGGCTAAACCTAAAAGGTATTAGCTTAGATTAGTTATATAATTATAATTATATAATCTAGCCTATCTTAGTATCTCTTACTAGGTTACTAACTAGACTATATATTCTAATAAAAATAGATAAAAAGAAGATTTAAGATCTAGAAAATTTAAGAATAAAGGACTTTTAAAATCTAAGATTATATATAATATAAATTTATTAAGTAATATTAGAAGAGGAAAATATAAAAAGAAGAGTAATACTTTTATTACTTATAAAGAAAGAGATTTCTAAGAAAATAATATAAAGAAATTATTAGAATAGAAAACTCTATATAAGGACTTCGAGAAGGTAATATCTCCTATTAAGGCTTATCTTAGTATATACGCCGTATATATAACGTATAGGCTTTTTATATAGCGTCGTACGTATACTCGAATATATACTTATTAGTTCTACCTTCTATCGACTTATTAATTAATAGATATCCTATACGTTACTATATACCTAGCTCTTATAGTTCTAATAAGTCTATCTATCGTAGCGGCCTATAGGACCTCGTACGATAGACGTAGACGAAGCGACCGCGTTAGGCGGTAAAACTAATAATAATAATACGTCTATAACTAATAAGGAACGTATCTAACGAGATACCGAACGATAAGCTATACTTAATAAGCGATAGGCTATACTAAACGAGCGTCTTATACGCGAAAAGATAGAATAGAAACTACTAAAATAAGAAGTCTAAGCTTAGGAGATCGAGCGTAAAAATATATATCTTCGTATATAGCGCGATACTAGGAGAGTATAGATAAGAGCTAGTTAAGAAATAGATAACGAGTAACTAGAGTAAGAGCCTATAGAGCCTATTACTACTAATAACTCTAACTCTTCCGACTCCGAGTCTATAGAGACTATACTTCGTATCCTTCTATATCGACTAAGTCTACGTTCTATACTAGTATATATCCTAAGCGATATAGATAAGCTAAGTATAGTAGACGTAGTCGCGGGCCTTATAAGTAGTAAGCTATAACTAAAGGAATCTAAATCTTTTAGAGGTAATACTATTAAAGAGATAAGGAGGTTTCTATAGGAACTAGCCTTAATCTTTATACTATCTAGGAATACCTATCGTACGAATAATAATAAGACGCTTTATAGTATTATATACCTTATAGGCGATATATATAAGAAGTAGTATAATAACTACGATATCGAGAATCTAGATATATATATATATATTAGGATTTTAAGGACTTCTACTATAACTATATCGGCGATCCTATAAACCGTATACTTAATATAACTCTCGAGTATAAGAGTATTCGTTAGCGTAAGAACTAGTCGGTTTAGAACTTTACCCTTAAGCTTATAGTACTAGAAGATTAGCTAAGCGACTATACTAAGGCGTAACGAGTATAATATCTACTTATAAAGCTATAGCCTACGCTACGTAGCGTAATCGTTAAGTACTACGCCGTCCTAGTATTATAATAAGAGCTTATAGAGCTTACGGCTCGTATTAAGATACCGGATAAGGTATATAGTAAGCGACGAGAGCGTAATAACGATAACTATAGTAAGAGTAAGAAGAAGCGTCGCTTCGATAACTATAGTAGCGGTAGTAGTAGTAGTAAGGAGTAGTCTACTTACGATCGAAAAGTAAGCGATAAGTAGTCGCGAAGTAATAATAAGAAAAGTAACTAGGATATTAATAAAGTCGAATATTATAGATACTATAGGAAGGGCTATTATAAAACCGACTACCCTAACCGCTACTTATAGAAAGATAACGACTCGTATAGTATACGTAAGATTAAAGTAGCTAAAGAGGGAAAAGATAAAGTACTATCTAAGAGCTAAGGGTAAGTACTATAACTAATTCTAGTAGCTTAGTAGTCTACGTACTATCGAAGCGAGTATATAGCGTAATAATTATATAGGAAGGTAATATATAAGTCGAATACTTACTTAATAATACTACTAATATTAATATTATCTCTCGAGAATTTATCCTTTAGTATTAACTCTAGTAAATCGTAGACGCTACGCTTCCCTCTATAGACGGCTTTTAAAGAGAAAGAGGGTACTACTATAGAGCGTACTACCTAAGCCTACGTATCGTAGATACGACTAGATAAGAATAGGTTACGAGCGGAACCTTCTATATATTCGAGATACCTAATCTAGATATTATCTTAGATCGGCCTTAGAGAAGGGATTAGAAGATTATCGTAGATAGTATAACCGATATATAGACGTACGGTAAGCCTAGTATAGTAAGCTCGGTAACGGTATAGGAACTATAGTAGTTTTAGAAAGATATATATAATATACCTTATATATATAACGATAACCTATATAGCGTTATAGTTAGTAATAATATAGACCTACTAGAAGAGTTTAAGGACTTTATAGATATCTTTACTATATACTCTAGAGGCTCGACGCTAGCTATACGTAGATATAGAGTATACGATCGACCTTATCGATAGAAAAAGCTACTATATAAAGCCCTCTACTACTAGTCTAAAGCGAGAACTTCGTAAGCTCCGTAAGTTTATCCTAGTTAAAGTATTAGATAATAA
>JABCIY010000053.1:0-47491 GCA_014298035.1 Pseudocercospora fuligena | reverse complement strand
TAGCTAGTATAGTATTAGTATATTCTTATAAAGCGGATTGTATATCTGTAGAGCTTCTTATAATCTTTTAGCGCCTTAGAATTAGCTAGTATAGTATTAGTATATTCTTATAAAGCGGATTAGTATACTTCGTAGAGCTTCTTATAATCTTTTAGTATCTTAGAATTAGCTAGTATATTAGTATATTCTTATAAAGCTATTAGTATTCCGATAAAGATCTATAGAAGGAAGAGCGTCGATAAGGCGATTAATATACTTAAGAAGTAGCCTTTATACTATCTATAAAGCGGCGGCTCTATAATTCGAAGAGACGAAGTATTAATATTTCCCTATAGTATAGTAATTCGTATACTATAGGGAAATCGGAGTATCCGGATAGCCTAGGTCGACGATTTCTATACTAGTATCGGTCTTCGCTATATAACGTTAGTAGTCCGGATATTTAATATACTACTCTACTTAGTAAGCGGCTATAGATCCGAGCTTTACTCCTACTATAGAGGATAAAGGAGGAGATATTAGTATACGGAAGTTACTTATATAGTCTATAGTCGTATTACTAGCGATAGTCTTAGATACTCGTAATTATAGGATTCGCGGCGATCTACTAGTAGATAAGTAGAATTACCTATAGTATACGAATTTACGTACTATAGGAATTATATCTATCCGGATTAATATAAGTCCCGATTTAGTCTATTATTAGTTACCCGTATACTCGATATCTACTACTAGTAGCGGTAAGATAAAGTAGCGATACTATACTAGTATAATATATTAGCTATAAAGGGTTACTATTAAAGAAGGAGAGAAGGTTACTAGGGAAGAAATATACTTATATATAGTATATTCTAGCCTAGTCGCTCGTAATTATAGGATTTAGGTCTATCGCTAGGTAAATAAAAGTAATTACCTATAGTATACTAAATTATATACTATAGGTAATAGTACTTATTCTAGTATATAATATATATATAACGACTACGCGAAGATAGAAAATAATATAACTCTATTAACGCCTATCTACCTACTATTAGATTAGTCGTTCTTATATATTATTCTCGTCGTATTCCTTACTACTATAGTACTACTTAGACCTAACGATCTTCTTATTATCTACCTATAGCTAAAGCCTTCTTAGTAACGAAGACGTTATCTCGGCGATAGTAATTAGGTCTCTATAAGAGAGGCTAGGCCTTAAATATAGTCGTATCTTATCGACCGCGGTATCTTAATTAGCTATAGTACTTCCCTCTTACTAGTACTATAGATTAGTAGAACTATTCTTAAAGCTACTACTAGAGTTAATTATCTTAATTAACTATCTATTTACGCTCTTCTTCTTTCTATATAGTCGTTAAGGTCGGCTTAGGCTATATTTCGTTATACCTATTAGTAGTCGACTAGGAACGAATAGGTATAGTTATCTCCGCTATCGGTATAGCTAGTTAAGTAGATATCTCTAGAACTAGCGTAAATAGTTAAGTAGATATCTCTAGAACTAGCGTAAATAGTTAAGTAGATATTACTAGGAGTAGCGAGGTCTCCTAGAATAGCGAGAACCGCTTAAATATAAGCGGTATATAATAGAGCGGATATAATTCGCTATTATTTTGTAACTTAGTAATATAATTCTCGTAGAAATAGTATACGGCTTTAGGATACGCTATACGGATACGTCGGCGTCTACTAAGGTTAAATAAGTTAAAATAGATATAGTACGTATTATCTAGAGTAGACGATAGAGATAGTAAGGTACTACCTATCTATTCTATATCCTATTCTATAGCCTAGGTCGACTATTACTTTATCGACTATTACTTAGACTATAACTAAGACTAATCCTTACGAGGCTTTAAAGGCCGGAAGATAGGCGTACTCTTCTATATATAACTATTAGCGGCTCCTATAGAGTTACTATCTATCGCTAGAGATATATTATCGTCGCTAACTATAATTACTCCTTCGTTCTAGCTATATTAATATAGTAGGAGTTCCTAACTTACTAGACGCTTTAATATACGACTTACTACTAGTAGATAACGTAAAGGGCTAATTCCGGTCCGATTTATAGCCTCCTACTATATCGTTAGTCGGCTCTCGTCGAGGACTTTCTAGAGTTCTTCTTAGTTATCGTTATCTATAAAGTCTATAAAGTCTATAAAGTCTACTATAAGCGGTCTAGTTTAATATTCCTCCTCTATAATACTATTAGATAGTTAGATAGGCGATAGTATCTTAAACTACTATAGCGATAGCGAATAAGGATACTATAGTTAAGAGTCGCTAGTATTATTATAATCTCTAAAGAACTCGGATAGGCTCTTTAGGCTCGATACTAGCGATATAGCTATAAGCTTCTTCTACTCTTCTTTATATAGATTAGATAGTCGATTAGTATTCCGTTTAGCGTTCGTATATATTAACCTATATAGATTAATATTAAATATCGTACGCTTAGGTATCTACTTAGTAGAGAATAATTAGAATAGATTCTAGAAGTTACTATTCTCTAGGATAGATAGCTTAATATATATAGGCTCCTTATTCTTTCTAATCCTATAAGTAAGATAGTATTCCTAATAGTCTAGAGAGAGGACGTTTACTACTTAGTAATCCTTATATACTAGCCGGCGCTAGAACTAGTCCGGACGGTCGTCTACTACTTTAAATTCTACTAGAAATATATTTAATAGGAGACTCTAGTTAAATTCGAATAAATAGTCGGCCTCGCTATATCTTAGGAGTTAGATCGGTATATTTTAGTCTCTATCCTCGATAATAATATCGTATATCTAGCCTTTAAAAGAAACCTATATTAGCGCCTCTATAGATATATCCTTAATCGCTTTAGCTTTACTCTTATCCTTAGTATTCTTACCTATAGTACCTATACCCTTAGATACTTTAGCTAACCTATCCTCGCTATCGGAAGAGTCGACGCTAGAGCTCGAGTCGATAGGGATAGGCTTCTTATATATCTTACCCTTCTTCTTTAGTATACCTATACCTCTCGGTATATCTTTATAGAGAGGGTTATAGACGGTATTTAGAATCTTACGTTTCTTCGGCTTCTCTTTTACCTTTTTCTATACTATAGCTATATCTACGTTCTTAAAGATATCTAAGTCCCTATATATATAACTACCTTAGAGAATAGTAGCTATAGTAGTAGCGACTAGATCGTTATCGTTATCGCTATCGGACTATTCGGTTAGAAGTTCTACTCTATAATACGAGTAGAACCTATCGCTATCCTTATAGTAGATACTATATTTTAGGTAGTAAATACGAGATATTAAATATAGCGAAGTACTAAGTACTTACTTAGTTACTAATTACTTAATTAGTTACTAATTACTTACTTAGTTACTAATTACTTACTTAGTTACTAATTATACTAATATAGTTAGATAGAGAGAGGGAGGGAAAAGATAAGGAGGATAGGTATTCTACTATACGTCCTATCCTCTATATTAGTATATAATAGCGACGAGGGCGCTAATTAATTATAACGTAGGCTTAAGCTCGACTAGTAATTAGCGGCGATCTATAATAGGTATCGACGAAGGAATATAATAAAAGCTTTTTAAATTAATCTAGCGGCTTATTAGTAGCGCTAAATATAGCCTTTAACTAATCCGATAGCTATAATTCCGCCCTAATATAAGAAGGCTACTAGAACTCGTCTAGTATTAGAGCTAATCTAGTAGCTATATATACTTAAATAGTATACTAAAGGGCGAGGAATACCTCGATATATAGCTTTTAAGACCCGCGAGTAGTACTACGCTTAGTACTACGAATTTCGCGTAGATAACTAAGCGCTTCGAGGACGTCTTAATAGAACGTTAATATTACTAGCGATAGATAGGCCTTAAGATCGAATTTATTATAGCGGTCTATCTACCCTTAAATCTATAGATACTTAGTATATACTAGCTTATATTAGTCTTACGTACTATTACTAAAGATCTCCGGATAGTAATAGAGTAACTCTAGTACTCTAGTATAGTAGGTTTCCGTATTAGTATTATATCGTATAGTATAGGTATTCTAGTCTTCGATAAATTCGGTAACCGTAGCTCGAATAATAGATATATAGACGGTAAGGAAAGTAATACGATTATAGGTACGATCCGGATTATAGAGTCCCTAGGCCTTAATCTTATTAAAGTAATCTCTCTAGATATTTAGAGCCTACTTTACGAGTTTACTATTCTAGTACTCTATAGTATTATTACCTTTACTTATCGTATACTAGAAGTAGTCCGAAAAATCTAGATCTCGGCCTTCGAAGAGCTTATATAGCTCGAGATATATATCCGCTATTATAGGAGTCTCTATATAATATATTAGTAGTAGAATAGATTCTATAGTATTTCGTATAGTATACTAAATTATATACTATAGGAAATTACCTTAAACGCTAGATAGCTTACTAATACCTATATAGGATCGGACGACCCTCGGTTAATACCTACGACTAACGACTATCTAGAGATACTACTTAAAAGTAGAAAACTTAGTCTTCGCGAGGTTACCGATATAGTACTATATAATTATCTAGAAGAAGATATCGATATAAACGTAGATCTAGATACTAAAGAAGGCCTTAAACTTATAGTACGTATCTACTAACTAGATATTATTAGGACTAATAGCTTTACGATAACTATACGCTAGCTAAAATCGCGATTTATAGAGTTAGCGCGCTATAAACGGTATCTTATCGAGACTATAGGCGATCTTATAAATCTAGTCTCTAGAATATAATTAGTATACTACTTATAAGGAGAGTCTAGGGCTTTATTTATCTATAGTATATAGACGTTATACTATAGGGAAATCTAAGCCTAAATTATATTACTCTTTATATATATAGTTATACTAGATAGATAGCGTACGGAGAGATAGAAAGTCGCTATATAGATCTAGTACCTATCCTTTAGGTATTACGAATATTATCTTTTAGCTATAGTACGTAGATAGTACGCTATAGGTAAAACGGTATATAAGTATAACTTATTATATAGATACGCTCTAGTTTCGAGATACTAGTATTAAGCGGCTAGTCTCTAGTAGATATCGGGTCTCTCTAGCGATCTTAGTACTATTTTAGCTATAGTACTAATATACTATACTATAGCTAAATCCGGTATATACTTAATAAAGAATATTTATACTAACCTACCGATAAAATAGTTCTTCCTCTATAGATATCTCGTAATAGCTCGATATCCTCTATTATACTTAACGCTAGAAGTAATTATAGTCTTAAGAATACGTTTAATCGCTTTATTAAGTACTCTTTTATTTCTAGATACTATCCTTTATATAAGATCTATTCTCCGCTATAGATACTAGTACTACTATATCGTTATTTTAAAGCCTTTAGTATATAGTATATCTACTATCTTCTTATTATCTAGATTATAGTATCGCTAGAAGTTATTCTTAATATATATATAGAGACTCTCTATCTCTATAATTAGCCTACTAATAAGAGAAATACCCTATTCTAAGTAACGCTCTTTTAATAGATACTCTTCGATAGTAATACTAGTTTCTTCTATAATATAGATACGTAATATCGAATAGATATATAGGTTCTCGGTACTAACGATCTACTAGATAAGAGGACGATATTCGTCGATATTAACTCTCGAAGATATCGCTTTTATTATAGTATATATCGATTTTACTATAGTATACGTCGATTTTACTATAGTATATAATAGTCTTAGTCTACTAGGGCGTATAGTTTCTCGTATCGATTTTCCTATAGTACGCGTCGATTTTACTATAGTATAGTATCTCGGCTTTACTAGAGTATAGTAGTAGTAACGTAGATTCGATATCGCTAGATATAGAAGAAGATAAATAATTAAATATATAGTTTAGATAAGGAGATTAAGTATTATAAAAATTCTATATAATTACGTACGTTCTAAAAGCGGAGATCGGTAATAATATTATTTTCGGTATAGTATATAAATTAGATACTATAGCGAAATATTCTATACTATAGCTTTAAAAAGGGAAAATACGATAAACGCGAAATATCGAGAAACACAAGATACTATAAAATACGATATATCGAGAAATACGAGAAACCGAAGATCGCTAGGTTCTAAGAAACCGGAAATCGCGAGGTTCCGAGATACTAAGGTATCCGTCTAGTGCTACGATTAGGCCACCGCCGCCGCGCCGCGTGGGAAGGGAGATGGAGAGTCGCATAGAAACTGTATTTACCGAATTCCATCCATCTTCTACGCGCCGCTGAAGGCTCCTTCTAGTGTGACCTTTCCATTGTGCTTCATTCAGACAGTAGTCTCTCGTTAATTCGATTCTGATCGTGTTTGTTTGTGGTTTCGACTTTCCACGGAACCGCTGCTCGGGGCAGAGAGCTTCAAGCGACACCCGCAGAGGGCATCCCTGTATGTTGGCATAATAAGTCCAGCATGGCTGTTGACGACGAAGCCACCTCGACATCCTCTGCTTTGGAGAGCGACGCGACTTCATTGGCCAAACGCGAACAGCAGCTCAGTGAGAGCGACCTGGACCCAGCTGCATTCTTGAAATCTGTCAGGGAATTATCTGAGAAGCGAGAAAGGGAGGACGCCGAGCGCTTTCGTAAATTGGAAGAAGAGGTGCAGAAAGGGCGTCAGGAACGAGCAGCGCGACGGGCTGGTGAGTGCAATGCCTTGTTCACGTTCTGAAGCATTGATTGTTTTTGTGGGTTGCTATGCGGGACACTTCTCTGTTCCACGAAGCCGCAGCATCCAACAACACTCCACTTCGCAGGCGCAAGGGCAGGACTGACCGTGCAATCTTTGTTTAGAACGAGCCCGATCCATATCGCCTGAGAAACAGCAATTATCTACACCAAAGAGTGCCTCCATCTCGCGAAACACGCCCAATGCCTCGCTGCCTCCAATACAGATGACTCCTCCCTCGATCTCAGGAGCGGCCGCAATGACCACGCCGCAGAGGGACAGCGCCAGTATGGAGCCAGAGAAGAAGGCAGCGGAAAGCGTGCCCGAGTTCAAAGGGTTTGGCAGCATCAAGCGCAGTAGCACCACAGTATCAAACACATCACGCAGCTCAACGCCTCCTCGGAAGAGTGTAGAAGAGGCACCCGCGACTACGGCGACAGGACTCGCGCGATCAGGCACTTTGACGTGGAACAGAAGACCGCAATCGCAAATTGGAGGAAGCAGGCCACAGTCTCAGCTGGTGGGAAGCAGACCGCAGTCTCAGGTCGGCAGTAGACCGCAATCAATGGCGGCATCAAAAGCAGACGACAGCTTGACGCAGGAAAAGAACGCAAGAGACAATGAGCCCGAGCCGAGCAGGGAACAGATCGCAGCATCATTAGGCGCACGCGACCCGACTTGGTTCAGACAGACGGCAGATCGTGGGGCTGGCAATGCTGCGTTCAGGAAGAGCAAAGACGAAGCGCAACCCAATGAAGCCACGCCATTTGGGCGCAGAGGCTTGCCTGGGATGTCTCGAGAGTCAACGATAGAACCCGAACCTCAAATCAGCCCGGATACGTCAGAGAGCATGAAATCAGACTTGATGTCACGAGCAGGGTCGGTGCGTGGGAGTGTCATGTCTGCTGGCAGCAGATACTCCGCCACCTCTACAAGCAGTGGCAAGCCGGATCTGAAGGCACTTCTAGCTGAAGACGAAAGCCAGCAGCGCGCTTCTCCCAGCTTCGATCAAGCCTCCGTGGCCAGTAACGAGTCCAGTGGTGTCGCACGAACTTTGACAATGTCCAGTTCCCAGGCACGTCTAGCCAATGTGCATGATAGACCAGTATCTCCTACGAAGGGCATGGGCGGCTTTGTGCAAAGTGCAATGATGAAGAGAAATGATAGTCAAACGAAGCGCTGGTCAGCACAGCCTGGTGCCAGCTTGAGCAGGCAGAACTCCACCGCAAGCGGACATGGCGGGCTTCAAGGATCGCATAGCATGCCGAAACTCGAGCCTGCCGCTGGAATCAAGGAGTCAGCAGTTGATCAGGCAAGGCCTACAAGTTCGAGCAACGATCTCACAAAGCTAGTCACTGGACAAGACAACGACGGCTTCATCAAACCGGCACTTCCATCGCATGGAAGGAGCAAATCGACGGCGTCCAACCACAGCGCGATGGATGATACACTGACTTCACCAGGAAGTCCATCAAAACGCTTCAGAAGTCCGACAAAGTCGAGCTGGATAGAAAGCTCGCTTACCAGACCAGAGTCGCCAAAGCCTATACCTGCAAAGAACACCCAGCCTAGTTGGATGGCGGACCTTGCAAGCCGAAATGCACAGCGTGCTAGCGAGGAATCCACACCGCTCGATGGCACGCCCAAGCCTGCAGAGAATCAGGGTTCAAGGCCCGCCTCGCCTACGAAACAAACTCCATTCGGACAACAGATATTGAGACGATCAGACTCGAGAGATCTGCCAACCACACCCGCTTCAACCACACCGTCGAACAAGCTGAAACCTTTACGTCTTGCTGATAAATTCGATGTATCTCCTGCAGCAACGCCGAAGTCAACAAGAGCTGACACAGGTGACAAGTCTGAAAAGAGCTCAACACCAGGTGTGCAGATTGACGGCGCGACCAAGGATTCGGAATTGCCTGCGAAGAATGAGCCTGAAGTGATTGCCGAGAGTACTGTAAAGGAGACTGAGCACGCTATGGCTGGACCAAAGCGCGATGAGTCAAGGTCACCAGCTCCGTCTCCCTCACAGACACCTGCCACGCCGGAATCCCAGCTATCGCGCAACCGGTCGAAGAGCTTCAAGTCCCCGCCTCCGGCGCAGGCCAAGCCATCTTCCGATGGGACACCGAAACTGCCAACAGATTTCCGTAGTCAGCTGAAATCTAGAGCGCCGCCAGCAGCCAAGCAGACTGAACAACCAGAGTTTTTGGCCAAGTTTGGACAGCTTCGAAAAGCGACCACAGAGAAGTATGTCGCGCCTGATATCCTTGAGGCTAATATCTTGCGAGGTAAAGGCGACCTCACCCAAACTGGCGGACCCGTCAAAACGCAGAGACGTGATGAGCTGAAGGAAAGCTTGCTGGCCAAGAAAGATGACATGAAGAAGGCCAAAGAGGAAGGACGTGATCTTCCAGGACAGGCGCATGAGAGGAAGATCAGTGCGGAGCAGCCCAAACCACCTGTCAAACCTGAAGCTCTTGCACGAAGGGAGCTGCTTGGCAGATCTGACAGTGCGCGCGCTGCAACCATGCAGTCAGAAAGGACACGAGAGGGCACTCCAGAAGCTCTTGCCAGGCATAAGAGCCTCAAATCGAGAGAACTGCCCCCAAAGACCAGCCCTAAGCCATCGCCCAAGGAGTTTCAGACGGAGTTCTCGAAGCCTGCCTTAACCAAAAATACAGGGTCTGCAGCGCCTCCCAAGGACTCCGCGTCTGGGGTAGACTACAAGGATTCAGCCAAGGCCGCGGATCCTGAGGAGAGCGAGCGCTCGCTAGTTGAGAATCCAGCTCAAAGACCTGTGGTACAAGAGCCAAAGCTCGAGCCTCTAAGCAGACAGACGAGCTCAACAAGCACGGGTGAAATTAAGCCAGCAAAAGAGACCTCCAAACTAGCTGCTCGCTTCAATCCTGGTCTGGCCAGCATGCTTGCACGTGGGCCGCCTTCTCAACCGCCATCGAGATCAGAAACACCTGTGACTGCCGGTCAAGCTTTCTCGCCTCCTCAGAATGCAGAAAGCGAACCTCCAGCCCGAGGCGCACCTCTGAACGACATGAGAAAGGATCGCGCCAAAGGTCCAAAGCGCCGCAAAGGTGCCGCCAAACAGGATACTACCACTGTCAGCGTGGCCGCTACTCCAGAAGTACCGAAAGAAAGTATCGTGGAGCCGACAGCTGAGCCATCGCGACCACAAACGCCTCCAAACGATCAAGGTATGACCGCTGCACGACCGAAGGCTTCTGCACCACCAGGTTCTATGGCGTCTCTCATGAATGCCTCTCTGAACAAGTCATCGCGGCCGCTCAGTTTTGGGCCGTATGGAAATGAAGATGCTGCCAAGCCACCTGCGACTCCAGGTTCTCCAGCTACAAAACCTCATCAGGTGGACAGTCCTCCTTTGCGGTCACCACCATTCAAGAAACCGCAAGGCGCTCGAGCTTTTCCAGGTTCCAGAGACTCACTCATGAAGGCGTCAACTGAGAAGCTCTCGGCGGAGACCAAGCCCGTAAAAAATGATGCAACTGCTGCAGCCGGCACCCCTGTGAAGCCCGAGACACTCGCCAAAACTCCTGCACCAGGCAATCGCTCGCCTGCGACTGTCTCGGTCACCACCACTTCTGAGCCTGCCGCCGTTGTGCCCGAATTCAAGGGCTTCGGCGCGTCAAGGGCGCAGAAGGCTACTCAACCCAATGAGGAAGACAAGGAGAATAGTAGTCTCCCTTCGGTGAAGGCTGCTACCTCGCTTTGGGGTCGCAGACCTTCGCCGCAAAAAGCGGAAGCTCCATCACAGATTCAGCTTCCAACCAAAAAGGATGAGGAAGCCGCTATGCGATCAGCTGGGCTGCTAGCAGCAAGCCCGAAGCCAGGTCTTGGCATCTCAGTTGACCGGACAGGAGAGAAGCCGCCAACGCCAGTATCTGCAGGTGCACCGCCCAAACCCTTGAAGTCCAGCCGTTCGGTTAGTGGTCTGCTTGGAGAGGCCTCCCAGAACAAAGGTACGTGATCGTACAAAATGCGCCTCCCGGAAATGTGATCCTTGCTATTTGCTTGACAATTCTGACCAATACCCGTGCAGTCTCATGATGGCGCGTACCCTGCTAGTCGTGGATACTGATTGATGCCAAGGTGATACTCCTCCAAGTCCGGACGAACCACCTAAGACAGAAGCTGGAAGACTGTTGGTGCACCATTTTAAGCAACTACCTCGACATCGAGAGCCATTGACTTTGGACACTTCCGCCATCGTTACTAGAAGTGATCGATCAATCCAAGCTGAGCCATTGAAGACACTGCGAAGGAATGTCGCACTATACTTTCCGGATGGATCTTCAAAGGTGCTTCCACCGCAGCAAGAGTACACATTCTATGATGAAGCGGTCTTTCTTTGCACGCACATCTTTGTCTCCGCGAAGGGCAGCAAGACAACGCAACTTTATCTGTGGGCCGGCACCTCGGCATTCGAGACGACTGTCGAAGCAGCAAATGTCAATGCTAAGCGCATTGCACGTGAGCATGGCTCTGCAACGATTTCTATTGTGAGACAGGGTCAAGAGCCAGCTGCGCTACTTGATGCGTTAGGTGGCATCCTGATCACTCGACGTGGATCTACTGAGACTGCGCCAAAACAGTTTATGCTTTGCGGCCGCAAGCATATGGGTCACATCGTCTTTGACGAAGTCGACTTCAGCATTGACTCGCTATGTGCCGGGTTTGCATACCTCATATCCTATCCAGTCACTCTGCAAGAGACAAAGCTTTATCTGTGGAAGGGCTCGGCGTGCTCGACAGAAGAGCTCAGTGGAGCCAGACTCGCTGCCATGGACTTGAGCGAGACTGGAGAAATTATTGAGGTTGATGGCGGAGTGGAGTTCACATCCTTCCTCAAGATCTTCGGTGCGAATACCACCAAATGGAATGTGCCAAAGCCTTCTGCCTTCTGGCAGCAGAAGTCAGCGGCACCAGACAAGTTCCACACAAGGCTCATGAAAATCGGCCAAGCAGAAGCGTCAACCGGTCTTCTGAGCGCGCTTTGGAACCGACGGCCGAGCTGGAACAGCTTGTCACCTGCTCGATCT
Source organism: Pseudocercospora fuligena (assembly GCA_014298035.1). Classification (NCBI taxonomy): domain Eukaryota; kingdom Fungi; phylum Ascomycota; class Dothideomycetes; order Mycosphaerellales; family Mycosphaerellaceae; genus Pseudocercospora; species Pseudocercospora fuligena. Next base: position 35,694 of record JABCIY010000053.1, on the reverse strand, counting down.
CCGTCAACACCAAAGGAGGAGGTCAAAGTTGAGGCTAGAGACCTCATGCCATTCATGCAATCACAACTTGAAGCAGAAGGTCTCTACCTGCTCGATGGTCATTGTGAGCTCTACCTGCTGATCGGACCTCTATTCGCATCACAGCCGACGAATATTCGTAATGCGATTCTTGGTCAATCTCTACTGTTCGCATCTGATTATGCCATTATGGCGGCCTCCATGGAAGACCGAGCTGCAATCCCGAAATGTTGGGTAGTCTTTTCTGGTGTACCTCGCGATGTCAAAATGTTGTTTAGGCATTGGGATGAAGGCAGAGGCCTCTGGGGCACGGCCAGCCTGATGGCGGGAGAAAAAGCTAGTTCTGGGAGAGAAGTCAACGCATTGGCGCTCGAAGAGGTGTTGAATGAGGTCTGCCGGGATAACACGAATTGACGGCCTAGGTGCGAATGTCGCGGATTTTTCAGCGTTCTTGCACATGCATAGATTCGAGGCGCTTGGGAAGGGAATGGGCTTGTTGTACATGAACCCCATGAGGGCATGCGAAACGCATCGCATGGTGTCTGTATCTGATTCTTTGTAACACTTATCAAAAGGATTTGATGCTCAAGCCTGTGAGTATGCCTTTGCGTATAAGGCAAGACTCCAAGCGAACGTATAAGACCGAGCGAACGGTGTCAGGGATGGCAGCTCTGTTTCAGCACGGTGTCTCGGAGTGTCTATCGTTCTGATCATTGCTAACCCTCATGCCCACTGCTTTCATGTAGTGCTCTGGCGACCACACTACAATACCAAGCCACCACCACATCTGCGCTTCCTTCAGCCACTCAACCCACTAAGAAGGGCACGAGGAATACGAGGATACGAGACATGGTATCCCAGTCCCTCCCAAGACATAATCTCGGCTCATTAGAGATTGGGTTCAAGGCACCGAATCTTCCGGTTGAGCCGCTTTGCATTTAATTACATGTACACAACCTGGAAGCTTGCCAGTACACAACAACGACACGTCCAGAATCACACCTGTTGTTCCATTCTTGTCGCTCGTTCTCGTCATGTTCGTTCTCCTGCTCAGCCTGATCGCGGCGACAGCCATCTCAGCAACGGAAATCCCATACAAATCCTTCTCAAACGTCACGATTGTTGCACTTGGGAAATCAAAGAATGAAACAGGCGGAGAAGGACATGTTGCTGCAGCAGGAATTCTTCCACCTTTCGGGAGCATAGGTGTGGGTTGTGGTGTTAATTGGAATACTGAGAAGGAGGGATATGGAGGTAAGAGGCAAACACAGAAGCATTGTTCTTTGTGTATAGCGATTGGGGCTCTGGCGACTCCGCTGTACATCTCGAGCACGGGTCATTGTGTCGCAGACGGTTGTCTGGTCTCGAGTGCCTAGCGCAGAGCGTGCTTGGCCGGCTATTACAGACTGTAGGTATGAACGCTGACATGTGAATTTTCTTAGGTGGTTTGAACGCCGGCTCCAAAGCTTTTGGTTTGGGAGGTGGATACTCTATCACGAACGAAACTATGTCAATCGGTGCTGGGATTGGGATCAACCCGAGTAACTCGTCTGCGGACTTCAATTTCATGGGAAGTACGAACGGGACTTTTGAGTTGAGGTTCAAGTCGACGGAGGATTTTGCTTGTGAGAGGGAGGGAGAAGATGTCGTTGTCTGTAGGACGACAAAGTAAGAAAGGTACAACATCTGGCCAGTCTTCTAGGAAGACGTCGAGAAGGCACAGCTCCGCTTCATAGATTGAACGGCGGCCGGCACGTTGCAGGCAGTAGTCCAGTCTCCAGCATCGAGCGTAGAGCGCCTTCACTGCTGAAGACAGTATGCATTCATCGTAGACAAGATACCTAGCCATTTCTTCCTTGCCGTGGGTTCCCCGTAGCAAGGCTAGAGGCTGTATGGGAAAGAAGGTAGTTGATCAGACCACAAGATCTTTACAAGATATCCTAGAGAAGAAATCTTTCCCAAAGCTCCATCTAGTATACATCTCAGTCATAGCGAAGTTCCGCATTTGACTCGAATGGACTCCCAAAGAAAAGCCCCCACCTCCAAGAAGACAGAGACTTTTCTACCATCCATTATCTCATATTGTAAGTATGATTTTCCGTTTCAGTTTTCCATTTCCCAATGAACCAGTAGTAGACTTTAAGACCAATGCCGTTTGAAGCTGTCGGATGTTGTCAAGAGCAGTATCGATCCTCCTCACTCTTCCCTTGTCGCTGTGTCGCCATGCCATCCTTCACTCAGCTACGCTTGCTGCATTTACTGGAGGTTGCAAGCTCCGTAGATTGGAGCAGCACCAGCCTGGAGAGTGCATGCACCGTAGATTGGTGCGGCACCCTTTTGCATGGAGCAGGCACCGTAGATTGGTGCGGCACCCTTTTGCATGGAGCAGGCACCGTAGATAGGAGCAGCGCCCTTCTGGAGAGTGCAAGCACCGTAGATTGGGGCAGCACCCTTTTGGAGAGTGCAAGCACCGTAGATTGGAGCAGCGCCGGCCATTTTGATTGAGTTGGTGTTTTGGGTTGGGGCTTGGAGTAGCGAGTGTGGTAGTGGTCTGTAGGAGTGCTGGTGGAGAGAGAAAGTCTGATTTGAGGCTGTTTGCAGGTCTTTTAAGTAGTGCTCTGGGTCGTGTGGTTGATGTCGTAATGTCGTGATGCTTTCGTGAGTGGTTTCTTGTTTGTTGGTTGTGTGGAAGAAAGAAAAGGTCTAGGTGGAAATTGGCAAAGTTGAAGGCATAGAGATCTAGACATACAATCGGTGGGGCCGAACACGTCCTTAGTATTGTTGTCAGCCGCCATGGTGTTCGTGGTAGGTGAAGTTGTGCTTTGTTCTTGGCGTTAGTATTGTTCTTCGGTACAATGCTTGGCAGCCAACGAGGTGGACCAGCACACAGAACAATGCTCCTCGGCGGTAACACGAGTCGAGAAGGAGGCGAATAGCAGGTCTTGTGCTTTGAAGGTAGTCTTGTGGAGTCATTCGGCTCAACGGCACATGCAGCCATTCACGCTGCTATCGTCGCCACGTGGAAGACTGAACTGTTGGCTGCCACGCGAAGGTCTCCCGCCCAGAAAAACAGTCTTTGTCCACTGGCGAGCATCGTCGTGTCTTGATTTGGCGGCAGGACAACTCTTGCTCCATTCGGAACATATCCTGTCGAAAGCAATGCCAAGACCTCTCTGGGATCGTTCGGCTTTGTTGTTTTGGGAGAAGCTACTATCATTGCAGAGAACGCACATGCAACACTCGTGCTGCAGAGGTCCAGGACGCGGTCACTGTTGCTTCGCAAGACGCATCGGTCATTTTCGAGACGCATTCACAGCCCGCCCTTCCCCTTCATCATAGCTCTGTACCGCTCAATGACCTCCTTTCGCGCCTCACCCAGCTCTTCTCTCCTTTTCAAACTCCCACTCTTGCCTGGGACGTTCGCCACCTCAATCTTCGCCCCATCCCGAACCTTGAACTTCTCCTTCGGAACAACCTTAAGCTCCGGCGGTGCTTGAGCCACATCATGTAAGCCCTTGGGCGCCTCTCGCTTAGTCTTCAACACTGCCCAAGGGTCTTCATTGTCCCCAGCTTCAGTCAGCATTCTCTTCCGCTTCGCCTTCTTGCCTTCTGGTTCAAGTTTTATGGACTGGCCACCATATTCTGTCTGCAACTCCTCGTCGCGCTCTTCCTGCTCTTCCTGGAATTCTTCTTCTTTCTCTTTCCGTTTCGCGTCTTGCTCGCGCCACTCAGCGTACATGCGATGCAATCGCTTCTCAGTCTTGGTCTGACGCTGTTTCTCGCCTTCAACAGCTTTTCCCTTTCGCGAGAGACCACCCACAGGCAGAGCTTGGTTGACACGAGCTGCGAACTCATTGAGACGTTCTCCAGGCAGGATCTTGAGCTTTTCTGTGCTTGCAGACTGTGGAGCTGAGGCTATTATCTCTTGTTCCGCCGCCTGTCGTGATTTCTTCTTCGACTTGCGTGTTCCATCGTCTAGCCCAGATCGCTGCCTTTGGCCACCCTGAACTGCCATAAGGCGAGCAAATGCGCGCGGTGTGTCATCTCCCTTGTAGCTTCCTGAAGTACTACGTTGTGCTTTCTGAGGCTGTGTCTTAGGCTTCGGACCTTTGTGGTGCTTCTTTTCGACCTTTTCGTAGGCGTTCAGAGGTTTTGCGACTTTTGACGGAGGGAGATCAAAACTGGTTGAAAGTCAGCGAAAGTCGCATATCTGGATCGCATAATTCCATACTGCTTGTCGTCGCCATCGCGCTTTCGCTTGTGCTTGTGAGGCATCTTGAGTGTGTTTTGCGATGGACTTGTGCTGAATCTGAAGTCTGAGATCTTCCCCACCAACCACACTGCCAAGCACTTTCACATGCCGACCTCGATCTTCAACTTGCAACTTGCGACAAGCACTCTATCTCTACACAATCATACGCCAAAATGCCGCCGCCTTCGAAGACAGTTCGTAGCTTGACCAAGCAGCCAGTGCGACCTGCCCGATACTTCCCAGGAAAGCAGGTCGGCGAAGATCTTGTGTCGGAGGAGGATTCAGACGAAGAAGAGGAAGAGGAACAGCAAGCAGCACCAAAAGAGCCAGCACCTAAATTCTCATCATTTCCGAAGAAGGCCACAATCGATGTCAGACCGGCAGCAGCAGTCCCGAAAGCGCCAGAAGCAGAAGCTCCCGACCTAGAAGGCTTCGAAACAGCCTCAGAATCGTCAGATGGCGAAGAGGACGGTAGTGGTTCGGAGGAGGAAGAGAGCTCAGAGGAAGAGGACAGCAGTTCAGATGATGAGCCCAAGCGACCTATGCTAGCGCCTAAGTTCATATCAAAATCGAAACGAGGGCAGCAGACTACGCCGACAGTCTCAGAAGAACAGAAGGCGGAGGAGGAAGAGCGAAAACGGAAAGAAAAGGCAGATGAGCTTCTACAAGCACAGATCGAGCGAGAACAGGCAGCGCGGGCGGCAGGCAAAAAGTTCTGGGACGACGACGATGCCATAGACGAGGTCGATGACCGAGATGGCATAGATCCAGAGGCAGAGCGTGGAGCCTGGAAATTGCGCGAGCTCAAGCGTGTGAAGCGGGACCGCCAAGCTCTGATTGCGAAGGAGCAAGAGCGTGAAGAAGTCGAGCGAAGACGGAATATGACTGCTGAAGAGCGCGAAAAGGAGGATCGTGAGTTCCTTGAGAAGCAGCAAGAAGAGCAGGAGGGCAAGGGCAAGATGAACTACATGCAGAAGTACTTCCACAAGGGAGCATTCTTTGGCGCAGATGGCGAGGAGCAAGATGAGGAAGTCAAGGCTGCTCTGAATCGTGACGTTGCTGGAAGGAGATTTGTGGATGAGGCTAGCGACAAGAGTGTGTTACCGGAATACATGAAAATCAGAGATGCGACAAGACTTGGCAAGAAAGGTCGGACCCGGTACAAAGATCTAAAAAGTGAGGATACTGGTAGCTGGGGCAGGTTTGAGGGCAAGAAGAGAGAATTTGCTGGTGTTGATGAGAGGTTCAGACCGGATGAGAAGAGTGGTGCTGAGAGGACAGGTGCGAATATGGCGCCTGTTGGCGAGCGAAGGCGGAGGGACGATGAGGTTGGTAGGGAGGAGAAGAGGCCGCGCTACGACTAAGAAGCAAAGCAAGAGCAAGGCAAACAGCTTCCGGAAGCGCAATATGCCAAAATTCTATTCGTACTGGATGTGATGCCAACAGTACCTTTCGCGAGTGCTGCGTGTCACATGCAGCAGCATCACGGCCCGGGCCCACTTTTGAGCCTCACACCGTTTTTGCAATTGACGCTGTCGCTGCGACTGTACCCACGACTTGGTTGGCACATCCACAACCATGTCGGCGCCCACACACATCATGGACGCCAGTATTCAAGCGATGAGTACCGCCGAGCTAGCTGCGCTGGCCGCTTCACTTGTGAGTTGTGCGTCCACCTGCATGCCATCTCAGCTAATTTCCGCCAGAACGATGAATTGGCTGCACGCACGCAGTCACGCGCCGCACATGCAGTCTTCAGGACGTATGAGCTTCTCGAGCATATTCTATTGCGGCTCTCTCCGAAACAACTCTGTCTGTTCAGACGTGTCTGCGGCCAGTGGAAAGCTGTGATCAGTCATTCGTCGGTGAGTTGCCATACGACGCGAGCAATCACACTCCTTAAAACATCCCGCCCAAACGCCTGAACGCCCTTGAAGTTACTTAAATGGCGACTAATGGCATCCTCGCAGGTGCTTCGCCGCCAACTATTCTTGCAGGAACCACCGCGTCACAAGCGCATGGTCTTCTCAGTATCCCGCATTGGCTCGAATTCCAAAACAGAATTTCTTCTGAAAGAATACAAATCGAGGCAAAAGATACAGATAGGTGAACAGCTCTCCATACACGCTGCTTTCAATTCAATCCTCTGTTTGAAGCCGCAAGGTCTCCACGCATTGGACACATTCACGCCAACGCTTGAACACCAGCTAAAGCATGGAGTCCGTCTGCCACTCTCTGATCTGGCCCTGGAAGCGTTACGATTGCCGTTGAACAGTACAGATCAACGGCTTGACATGGCGCTCACGCAGCCGGCTACCGCTGTAGTCCACGTTTTGTTCGTGGCTCAAGGCCATGGATCCCGGAAAGCTACTGCTAGAAATCTTAATGGGTTGCGCCTTCGTCATATCATTAAGGCCATCACTCCTCAGTTCAGACACGATCCAACCTTGAGCGTCAGCATTCTGATTCCGCCTGGTGTTTCAGGATTCTCGCCCTTGCTATTCCCAATGCTGAAGGAACCTCGTCTGGCACACCTCTTTGGCGGACCACTCAGTGCTGTTCCCAGAGTCTTCGGTGTCAACGAGCTTCTCGAAATGATTCTGGACTTCCTCACACCGAACGATGCTATGGTTGTCCAGCGTGTCAGTAAGCGCTGGCAGGAGGTCATTCGTACATCACCTTGCATCCAGCGCGCGGCATTCATGATGCCTGAGAGCCCTCGCATGGCTTGCAAACTGATAGCGGTCAGAGACATGGCTGTTGCGCGGCCACAGTCCCATCCAGATCATTTTTCTGTCCCAGTATACAAGGTCATGGGCTCAAAGAAGCTGGCTGAATGTGCGGCATCAAGCCAGCCATTTTTGCGAATCGGTCAAATCAATAAATTGATCTGCTCGCTATGGCGGCGCGATCCTGCCGACGCGAAGCTAGACATCAGAGCAAGCTTCAACCCACATATTGCCTCGATTGCGCTCAATCTCGACGTTCTCAAGGCTATCGGTGAGGATTCTGAGGGCACTGACAGCCGACTTGACATGTTTCTGACGCAGCCGCCGTAAGTTACTCCACCGCACATCAAGCAAAACGTGCTAAATTTGTGGCCAGATATAATTTTGTCAACCTCCGGGTTCCCAACAAGACAAAAGGCGTCACGCCCCAGGGACGACCTATTCTGGCCTTTCCTTTCAAAATCCCAGTGCATCGCGCAGACGGAGTGCGGCTCCGTGATCTTCTCGCTGCCGCCAAGAAGTATGGACACAAACTCTGCCCAGAGCCAATGCACGAATGGATCAGGCTCGATCTTCACGCCCGCCGTACGGAACACAAGCACGACCTGATTTTCCTCAGCGACCAGGATAAGGAGCTACTTGCAGAGCGCGAGAGGGAAGAGGCAGCAAGACTTGAAGAGGCAGCGCAGAGAGCCAAAGAGGTCGCGGCCAAAGTCGCTGCTACACTGGGGATGAAAGAGACATGAAAATCAGCATCGTCAGAGTAACCTGAATTCTGCAGGAGATACGGTGGGGATGACGAATTGGAACGAGACTGCCCCAAATGTGTCGAGATACATGGTCGGCAAATTGGACTTTGGCAATAAATGTCGGATTTCGCCTTGAAAAGAAGTGGGTCCTATTAACATATCTATCAGACGCACGCAGTGAATGAAGAGTTCGAGCTACAAGATGTCGTCTGAGATTCTGCATTGTCGCTAACGATTGAGCTCCGCGATTGGCTACAAAAGCGCTTCAGAACGTCGATCACTCTACCAAATCTAATCTCACCTTCCACTCTTGGCAATAGACCCGGCTCAGGAAGCATAAGCTTGTTACACTCAAGCAATAAGGCAGCAAACAAGCTTCTTTCTCGAATGTAGACCGCTGATCGCAAGATAGTCCCTCAAATGGTTTGAAGCATTTAAGGAACAAGGCTGACCTGCCAAGCTGACCTTGATGGTCTCTCATTCCTTCACCATCCGCAACTGCCAAGCATGTATTCCTTCCTCCTCTTAGCTCTTACGAGCTTGCCAGCAACTCACGCCTGGGGTTCTCTCGGTCACGAAACGATCGCATACATAGCCTCCCACTACGTCCAATCTCATACCAAGTCATGGGCTCAAGCAATACTCGGCGACACATCAAAAGACTATCTCGCAAACGTAGCAACATGGGCAGATAGCTACAGATATACTGCTGCTGGAAAGTTCTCGGCTCCGTTCCACTTCATTGATGCGGAGGACAATCCGTAAGCTTACATCGAGGTGGGTTGTTGGGTATTTGCTGATGTTGTATCTCCTAGACCCAATTCGTGCAGTGTCGATTACGATCGCGATTGCGGGAAGAATGGTTGCTCTGTCAGTGCTATTGCCAATTATACGACACGTGTGCAGTCATCGAGCTTGTCGCCTACCGAAGTGAACTACGCTCTAAGGTTTCTGGTCCATTTCATTGGAGATATTACTCAGCCGCTTCATGATGAGGCTTATGAGGCTGGAGGGAATGATGTGGATGTGACCTTTAATGGGACGCATACCGCAAGTCTCCCTCTTGGTCTTCTCAATCGTGCTTAGGCTGACACTATTGCAGAACCTCCATCATATTTGGGATACCAATATGCCTGAGCAACTCCGTGGAGGTTACTCTCTGTCCGATGCCTCAGACTGGGCCAACGATTTGATTTCTGCCATCGACTCGGGAATGTACTCTTCTCAGAAATCGTCCTGGATCTCAGGTCTCGACGTCTCTGATCCGAAAGGCACCGCGACGAAATGGGCTACTGACGCCAACACATTCGTATGCTCTCAAGTGATGCCCAATGGGGCTTCTACACTGGAGAACTCTGACGACTTGTATCCGAAGTACTACAATGGTGTGATTGATACCATCGAGCTCCAGGTCGCCAAGGCCGGATATAGATTGGCAAAGTGGTTGGATGCTATCGCTGCCAAGCAGAGCGTGAGCAAGAGGGCCGTGCATGGCGAGATGATCGCTGAAGAGGACTTGAGTGGCGCTTATTTGCTGCCACAGGGTCCAATGAGTCGGGCGCAGAGGAGAAGAGAGGCGATGTGGTATGACTGCAAGCACTAGGTGCATCGATGTTAATGATCCTCCTATCGCTTGCCTTTCATTGCCCGCGACAATTCTGACATATCCGTGTAATCCGGCAATCGCTTTGAACGGCCGTGAAAGCCTACCATACGCCGACTGCTCTCTAGCGCATTGCAGTGAGGGCCTCTTGACCGATCAGGATTATGACATACAAAGTCCCAGCCGGGCTTCCACTGGCCATCAATAATACATCGATGAAAATTAGTCCATCTGTGGTTGGTGTCGCCTCTCCAGTCTGAGAGATAGCCGTTACCACCAAATGTCACCGCCGGCTGACTATAGCTGCGTGGGCGAAGGCATGGACCGGATGCGTCTTTGCTCTGTCCTCCCATTTCGGCTTTTCCAAGCTGAATCATGAGCTGTCCTGAATCATCCTGTGCTCCAAATTTCGATTCGAAAGTTATCTCGCTCCAAGACCGACCCTCAACCACTGTGCTTAAGCTTTTCATGTTTGAGTAGACCTTATGGTCCCGAGCGCGCCACATAGACTGCACACATAGCCCTCGTGGCAATACAGCCAAGTCTTTCTCACTCGGCTGCCACGGCAGACAGAGATCTCGAGTCTGTGGCGATGGCCATCCTCCGGGCATACGTAAGGAGGTCAATGGGAGCCATTGGACGTGGCTCTCCTCGAGGCGTATCTGAAAGTCCCAATGGGAAGGAATATGACCGTAATGCAGATCGAGGATTTGGTACTGGTCCGTGTTACTGTACACGGATTGCGTGAAGCTGTTGAATGTTCCAAAGGGTTGCTGCCATGCGAGATGCTCTTGTCTGCCATAGGCCATTAAGTCTAGCCCAGCATCAAGGAGAAGCTTGCTCCAGTCACTGATCAGAAAGTGTAATCTTTCCAATGATTGCGTAACGTAATCTCCAGCACTCACGCGGAATATCGGAAGTCTGATGTCACGAAACTTGACCAAACATTGGAGTGGTGTCATTCCTTTACCATTTCGTTTATGCGGGCTAAGTCCAGCACGCATCACATTTGTAAGAAAGCTGTACCAAGTACTATCTCTAGAGATACTTCTTGTCGGGAGGATGTGGAAGATGGTATTTCCACGCTTGTCGCAAAGGTCAACGAAGCTTTCCACTGATAAGTTGCGGCCTAAACTTTCCAGAACCAGCTCAAGAGGTGCTCCTTCCTCCGCAAGATGCCATGAGATCTGGGTTCGATCAAGAGCGGGTAACGTTTCGAAAGGTGTAGACAGGCCGCTGTGTGATAAGCGAACACATTCCGCATCCCTGGGGTAGAAAAGCCGTTTGCCTCCGGTCCGTTTTGCAGCTTCCACGATGAAATCGCAGTCGAAATCACTATGTGAGACTATAAAGGCCATGGCCGTGTAGATTTTCGAGTAGTCTGAAGGTGTGACCGGCGTATAGAAATGGTCCCAAGCAAGAGGACATTCGTAGAGATCAGAGGTGATTCCAGTAATTCTAATTATATATCTGAGAAGGTCGATTCGATGATTTTCAAAGGCCACCTGCGAGATACTCAGTATTAAGTCTGGGGCAGATCATGGTAGACGCACTAACAAGGGAGTATCAGCAAAGAGACTCCCCGGAAATTTATCGACCATTCTATCATTAAATGATGCTTTGCCCGCTGCAATGAGCTGTTGCAACCCGGCGAGGTCGCCCGTTTCGCAGCAATTCCAGATAGGAGCAGACCAATGCACATAGTTATACGTGGAAATCGTGAAATCCCAGCCAGCATAAGTCCTGCAAGCCACGAGCTGCCAATACCACTTGGTCCAACCAGGACGTATCTTCCATTTATAATCAGGGATATTGGAAGCGCCACGAGTCTGAGAACGGCGCTTGCGCTGCGTAAAGCTGGACTCAATCAACATGTCGGGCATGTGTGCACATTGAATGTAAACATTTCCATAAACATCGCCATTGTGTTGATAGGACTTGTCGTTTGCTTGCAGATTCGAGTATACTCGGAGCAGGCGAGCAGCTGCTGGCGGAAGCAGGCCACTGTTTATTTCGTCGCGTGGCTTGTGGAAGGCCGGAAAGCCATGCGCAGCCCAGTCCGGGTAGTCCATGCCCGGAGACTCTTTGATGTTGGAGGAAATTCTGAGGTCTGAGGTTCCCACCGTACAAATGCAGTCCAAGTGACGAGGCACTTATACAAGTCTTCGCGTTGTGTCGTACAAGGCGCAGCTCTCGCTTACTTGAAGCTCAGCCCCAACCAGACGTCACCTGACACTGCCAAGACCAATGCTTTGCATACGGAGGTCCAGGTCAACAATGGCAGAACAGGATGGGACTTGTTTTCCTAGGTGTCAGCAGATACGGAGGCTTGTCCCGTGACAGTGTTCTTTCGACAGAGCACCTTGACTTCAACGTCATCAAATGGCTCCGGCTACAGTTCAAGGCGGAGCTAACAGAGGAGCAGACAGAGTCTGGAAAGCACACAGCTGTTGCAGAGCGATCGAAGACTGCGCGAATGCACGATTACGCTTGTTTGATGGGATTCATCCATTCTGACACAATATTCCAGTAGCGTTCATGGTCCTCTCTAGGCAGCCCGCAGTGTGGCGCTTTCTCGAATACTTCTTCGCGAACCTCTTTAAAGCCTACTTGACGAGCTTCGACTGCATGATCGTGGCAGTCAATCTCGCTGACGATGGGATCTGCCTTGGAGTACATATACAGCCTCGGCACTGCAGGATCCCATAATGCGCGATCATCAAGGCTCCTGCCTCTGAATAGTCGACTCGTTCTAGGCGTGGTCTGGCTCGGAGTATTGGAAGGTATGGCGTTCAGTCGTCTTCGCTCTCGTGTCAGCATATCTTCTCGTCGCAGTAGCCAGCACAGAAATAGTCCAGAGTATATGTAGACACGAATGAGAAAGCGGCCAATGATTCGTATGAGCCAGTTTGAAGGGAGAGAATAGGATATTGCCGTGACGCCTTGCTCCGCACGTGGCCGTCCAGGTAGACATTCAAAAATGATTTTGTTCCAGATCCTAGTCGGCTTCTTATGTCGACTGTTCCACAAGCTCGAAGCGAGATGGGTAGCTACTGTGCCGCCGCCATTGCTAAAGGCATGCAGGAAGATGTTGCCAGACTTATCGCCGTTGGCGTCAAAGGCGTCAAACTCGATCACATGTCTTGCCATTTCCAAACGCTTCACCATCTTGGCATCTGAAGCTGTCATGTCGATCATCGAAGATTGAATTAGGAGGATAGTTGCAAGAGGGAAGAGCTTTTGATATTCTGTCGTGTATTTGGCAATGTGCTTCGGTGCCGCGGCCATCCAAGAGCAGATGACGATCACGGTTGGTGTCCTTCCGGGTGCGGTGGCTCCCTCTGGTCGATACACAGAGATGGAATCCGAGAGAGGCCTAAAGCCTTCGATGCCGCTAGGCTTCGGCATGGCTATTCGAGGAATGGAAGCTGGCTTTCAACTGGAAGGCTCCTGGATCCAATTGTAGTGGAGATGAAAGCTCGAGAGACGCAAGAGATCATCCGAAGCCCTACGACGAGGGCAAATAGCTATATCATCGCATCACGAGCCAGGCATGATCATTAAACAGTAGATGTAGATGGAGAAAGGAAGCAAGAACGTCCAATCAGTGGATGTGGTTGACAGAAAGTGCCTGCCTGTGCCTCGGCCGAAAGCATAGGGCTGAACCCTGAGCAGATCCAGGATCTAGCCGAAAGCTTAGGTTAGATGCAAAGCAAGTCCGCAAGTCCAAGTCCCATGAAATTCTCGGGCGTGCTTGACAGAGCATAATATTGTACATACTATACTCATACACTCCTCGCCCAAGATGAAGCGCAAGATCGGGGCATTGGAGAAGGTAGATGCCGATCTGCCCAATTTACAGCACAAGATCAAGTCCGACCCGAGCTCATATAAGGACGATTTCACGGGACAATGGGAGCAGTACAATTCCATGCTGCAGATTTTCTTGCAGTCGCCCACCACGACCGACGACAATGGCATAGTGCGCCTGCGAGATCTGATCGACTTCATATCCCACGTCTCCGACTGCTACCCAAGCACAACGAAGAACTTCCCGCAGGACCTGATATCGCTTCTCGAACTGCACCACGCCACACTCGAAGCAGAATTGCGTGATAAGATAGTAGGCAGTCTGGTATTGCTGCGCAAGAAGGAGGTCATAGACTCAATCACCCTTTTGAACACACTATGGCCATTGCTTGTGTCCACACCTTCGAAGTCGTTGCGAGCCTTGCTATTCCAGAAGATCGTTTCAGACCTGCGCACATCGAATAACAAGACCAAGAACCACAAGCTCAACCGCGCTGTCCAGACATTATGCTATAATCTCATTTCTTCGGATCCAGCATCGCCGAAAGGGCTCTGGGCCGTGAAGCTTACAAGGGAGCTGTGGAAGCGATCTGTATGGACAGATGCAAAAGCGGTCAGCGTAATGGAGGCAGCAGCGCTTAGTCAAGATGCGAAAGTGGTGACAAGTGGTGTGCGATTCTTTCTGGGATCAGATCAGGAGCGAGAAGAGGCGGCTGAAGACAGCGACGACGAGAGTGACATCGACATGGCAAAGCTGCGACACCAGGTCGGCATCAACAAGAAGAGCGCAAAGAGGGAGAAAGAGCTGAAGACTGCGAAAGCCAAGGTCAAGAGGAAGGAGCGACGCAAGAACACAACTCAGACACTCAACTTCAGTGCCCTGCATCTATTACACGACCCGCAAGGATTTGCCGAAAAGCTGTTCCAGCAGCATTTGCAACCCAGCCAGCCGAAAGTGCGGTTGAATCTGGAGCAGAAGCTATACGTGCTGCAGCTGGTTTCAAGACTGGTCGGTCTGCACAAGCTGACACTAATACCCCTCTACTCCTACTTTCTGAAGTACTTGACGCCAAAGCAACCAAGTGTTACCAGCTTCCTGGCATCGTTAGCATCGGCCACACATAGCTTGGTTCCACCGGACGTACTGGAGCCACTTATTGTGAAAATTGCCAATGAATTCGTATCAGAGGCAAGCGCAGCGGAGGTAGCATCAGCCGGTCTGAACGGCATTCGTGAGGTCTGCGTGAGACAGCCATTGGCGATGACGGAGACACTGCTTCAAGACTTGGTGCAATATCGAAAGAGCAAGGACAAAGGCACACAAATGGCAGCAAGAGGGCTTCTATCGTTATATCGTGAAGTTGGTGCAGAAATGCTCAAGAAGCGAGATCGAGGTCGGGACGCTGCACTTGGTCTGCGAGCAGGCACCAATGCAGCGGCGCGTTTTGGTGAGGTTGAAGGTGGCGGTATCGAAGGTCTGGAGCTGCTTGAGAAGTGGCGAGAAGAGCAAGGCATTGGTGAGAATGAGGACGAAGAGGCATGGCGAAGGTGGGAGGCAGAGAGTGATGACAGCGAAAGCAGTGGTGGCTGGATCAATGTCGAGAGCGACGGCGAGGATATTAACATCTCTGATTCCGAGGATGAGAAGCCGGAGCAGAAGAAGAAAACCGAAAAGGCTGCGAACAAGGAGAACGGAGACGCTCCACAGGAAGACGAAGCGCAAACAGAAGGCCGCAATACTGCTTCCCTCGAGCCAGAAGCCGCAATCAGACGTGAAGAAGCTCGGCTTTCAAAGCTTGCCACTACGCATATCCTGACACCGGCAGATTTAGAGAAGTTGAAGGAGCTTAGGCAGAGTGCAGCTATCACTGCAGCACTCCCTGCAGCCAAGCGACGGAAGATGATGCAAGCACAGCAGCTCACAAATGCTCAACGTCACGCAGACGATGAAGTGACAGCCGAGCAGATCGAGGGCTTGGCGAAGCTGAATCACAAGACGACGAAGGAAGAGAAGGTAGCCATGGCAAAGGAGGCCCATGAGAACGATCATCGATCCACTGCGGCAAGACGGAAGGAAAAGAAGGAGAGCGAGCACAAGAGTACGACCAACAAGGAGAAGGCAAGGAAGAAGAACATGATCATGACGCTGGGCAAGGCGAAGCGAAAGGGCAAGAGGAGTTTGGTAGAGCATCGGCGGGTTTTGAAAGCGCATGTCGATCGCAAGAAGCGAGGTGGAAGACGTGGAAATCAATAGACAAAGCTGTCAATGTATAGTGTGGCAGAAGTGAATTGCAAAGTGTCTGAAAGAGGGGTGCCTTCCTAAGTTCGGGCACATGTGCCGACACACAGACCACCTCGCACGGACGAGTCACTTTTCGGGGACCTGTAGACTACTTAGGCTTGAAGTTGAATTCCAAACTTCTTCCTCAACATCAACCTGGCGTCTCCATACTTCGACACCACAGTCACGACACGCCACGCACCACCTCGGCCAAACGCCGTGCGTCCGTTTCCATTGCATCGAACTGCATGCTCGGACGGCCAGCTTATCGACGCTCACAAAGGCACAGCACAGGCGAAACAGCTCAATCAAACATCAATAGCGCACTCGAGAGATTTAAGGCGGAAGGCTGCACGCAGTAGAAACGATGTCGCTAGCAGACCTGCAACTCGACGCCAAGCAGATATGCTGCCGACGTCTCGCTACTCGGTATCATCACAAATACACAGTGCCACAGTTGCGCGCCGCTATCAAGGATCGCCTCGGCTATAACCCGCCAAAATCGAAGACCAAAGAGTACTACGTCAACGTGATGATCGAGGCGGACTACACGATCTTTCGATTCCTCGACCTCCCTGCGGAAATGAGGAACGCGGTCTACGAGCAGCTGCTTACGCTGGGGAACGGCAAAGCGCGCACCAACATCCTTCGCACCTCAAAGCAGGTATACTCTGAGGCGAGCTCGATCCTGTACAACGACACTGTGTACAAAGTCGACGTCGAGATTGATCATAGACATCTTTGGACATATATCAAGCGTCAACCCAAGACCGGAAACTTGGTAGTCGGCACGTCAGACCCGGGAAGCGAGCGACTCTGCGACCAAGACTTTGAACGAATGACAACAGCCCTTCATGTCGCTCGCTTCAAGACCATCAGCCTTACACTCACATTCCGCAACGGTATCTGGCTTGCCGCCACTAATGCAGACGATGAACGGATGTGCAATGTAGTCTCCCGGACCATGAGCCACCATCTCTGGCCTCTTGTCAACTTTCTCACCACGTCGAAGCAACTCCAGACCCTTGAAGTGATTGTGGAACAGATTAGAGTTCGACTCTCCGACGAGCTGATGAGTAAGGCTCTCTGGCCACTGGCGTTGTTACAGGATACCCTCTCCATCAACTTCGTGGGAATCAGCGCTCAGACTGTTGAATATCTGCGTTCCGAGATCGCTAAGACGCCCACTCCGGATCCTGGCATGAATCTGAGCGTGCTACAGGCCCACAAGAACGCACAAGTTGTCGAAGACCTGCGAAGAGCCATGGCAGTCGCCGAATATGGTGACATCGTACCCCAGAGCCAGCTCGATCAGTACACCCTTGGCTTGTCGGACGAGATCCTCACAGCCGTCAAGAGTTCTCGCGAGCTCTTTCGTTCAACAGATTTTGCAGACTCGGATAAGGTCAACGCAATCGGCAAAGGCGCCACGGTGCTCCAGGATTCTATTGAGGACAAGTCGCTGCCAACACGTCTGCTGAGCATCATCGACAAGTTCAAGAAGAGCGAGATCTCTGAAGAGGAACCTGATGACGGATGGTTCCACGAGAAGATACAGGATGCCGAGGACAAGATTCGTGAATGGATGGAATAAGCACTAATGAGGAGATAAGTGCTGGAAACAACGACCTTGATTTTTGTCAAGTTTGCATAGGCATAGCTGCTATCTCATCTGGACACGATTCGAAGGATGTGGACAGCGACGCACGACTCCGTTACGGAAGCCATGCGGCGCTTGACACTTCGCAGACAGCAGCCTTGCCTCGAGCATCGACTGCAGAGCGTGTTCGGCTATCGGAACTTGTGGAGCCCTCTGGAGAGAGAGCCTTGATCACCAAAGGTGTCTCTTTGCTTTTCAATTACTTTTTCTTTTCTTTTCCTTCTTGTCAAAGCTTGGAAGAACGAAGCATCATGCGAGTGGACGCACGAAAGGGTGCAACAGCACATGTCTTTTTACTGGAAAGAGATCATGGCGCATTGGGTATCATGCTCCCTGCTTCGATGTATAGCAATCGAGCAAGATGTCGATTGAGACACTTTTATCGCATATTTGAGGCGATTGCTACAGGTACAGGAGACTCGGGGCTTGGATAGAACATGAACCCAACAATTGGAGGACCGGAAGAAGCATTGAAAATGCACAATACAAACTAATCATCTATGAAGAAAACGGCTTCAACACGATAGGATCAAATTCCCCACAGACCACATTCCCATCATCATCCAATTCCTGATTACTCCCACTCCCAAAATACCAAGCATTATTCGCTCCACAAGCCATGCTTACACCTCCACTACAAATCAACGGGCAAGTATTATCCTCCGTAACATCAATCCTACAACTCAAAGGCGCATTTCCACTCCCAGTCAGCGTCAGCTGCTCTGGATCATCGTTCCCTGCCGCTACATACACACCTTGTCCTCCCGCAAGCTGGAGCGCTCCGTTGGGACCAAGTTGGTATTGCTTCGCAGTCGAGTAATCTGGATTCGACCAAGTGAGATCGGAGCCAGCATAAAGGCCATTCACTTCTGGAGCATCAACTCCGGACTCTGAAGCTGGTGCTGCTTGACCATTTCCTAAGATAACGAATTTCGTCGGTGTTGCTACGGAGCCGGAGATTATGGTTTGTGTGAATGTATAGATTGTCGTTGTTGAAGTTGTACGGGAAGTTATGATCGAAGTCTTGGTGCCAGTCGTGGTGGTTGTGATTGTTGTCGGAGAGGGTGCGATGGTTTTGGTCGAGGCGAGCTAGAAGACGAAGATTATTAGTGATCCGGCCTTATTGAGTGGTGTGTGTGTGTGTGTGTGTGTGTGTGTGTGTGTGTCGGAGCTTACTCTGGCTATGCTTGTCACTACACTGGTGCTTCGAATTGTCGAAGTGGTCGTGGTCGTACTTGGCTTGATGGAGAGACAGCGGCATGCTGAAGATATTGCTGTTGCACTTCTGTAGTTTGAGAAGCATGCTGGTTTCGTCGAGGCAGCTTGTCGCTTGTCCTTGTGCGGAGGAGCTAGCATGATTGTAACTGGACCTTCGCATGTTGGGCGAGCTGTGATCGTCGTATCTGTCTGGACAGTAATGATGCTCTTCGAGGTCGTCGTCCTTCTCAAAATTAGCATATTTAACAGCTCTGATCAATCCGATAGCCTACGTTGTTGGTTGCACTGTTATTCTGTGAAACTATCAGTGACATCTTACAATCAGTGTGCTCCATTTCTTACATCAATGTTGACCTCGATGCAGTTCCTGATGTGACGGTCCGCGTAGTGGTGAAGCTAGTTGAGGTGACTGTTGAGGTTCTGCAAGCCCATCAGATTACAATTTCTCTTCCTTGTCAAAGATGTTAAATCATACACTGTTGATGTCGTCCGCGCCGTCACCGTGCTTCTGGGTATCGCCAAATACGAACTGCAGTATGGTGTAGCAGATCTCTTGCAGGCCGTGCCAGGGCATTGTGCTCTGGCAGCAATGCTGCACAAAGCGAGCGCCAGTAAACTCGAAATTTTGGTGATCTGCATTTTGTCAAAGGACGAAGTGGTAAAGGGAGAGCGAAGAGCCAGAAAGCAGTAAAGTCCATCGAGATGGCGACCTCATAGCCTTATACATGTCGTTTAACGAAAGTTTCATGGGGCGTACTTGCGGCTCTTCCAGACTGCGTTGCCAAGAGAGCGCCTGATGGTATCTGCGTTTGAGGCTTGCAGAGTATACAGCTGAGACTACTGCTCCTGCGACCAGACAATTGCTCTTCTTGCTCAGGGCCAAGGGAGCCGCAATGAAACTTCCTTTGCGACGCAAAGCAGTGAGCTGATCAAGATGCATGTTTTGTTCGATGTTGTGATAGGCTCAATCTAGTGTGACTGCTATATTCGTGCTTGGACTAACAGTAAGCTAAAGACTAGAAGGTAGATCGGCGCACCGTCTGCCATGTGGGCATATGCAGACTAAAGGCTGGGTGGGGCTCAGTGACAGAACTGGTACGTTCAGTTTGTGGGCAGATACAAACGCCATGCCCAAGATCTGGTCTCGTAGGGCTACGTTCTCCGCGTATACTTCCAGTCTCAACAGATGTTCTAGCCAGAAACATATCCGAGGCTGCTTCTTTGGCGTTCGAGATCAGATTGGCTGCCGAGCATGCAGCAGAGCCAGACCGCATCGGGATAGAGTACTTTGGAGCCAAGATTGCTTGATCGCTTCAGATGTAAACCCTGACGAGTATAATGTTTCCATCGACACCGGTGCCTTCGGTCTCGTCAAATTTTTGAGCTTGATCGATGCAGTCGCGCGCTGCGTCGACTGGCAAGCGACTGCGATGGTATTGCGCGGTCAATCTCTTGATTCAGGCAGCGCGAAGAAGGTCATTGTGGTGTCTTGGCGGTGAATCCTCCGCGCGAGGCGTTCTTGGCGCTCGGGCATTTTGTTCGCGACGCAAGCCACACAGATCGGCAAGACCGAACATCTGCAGGCTGTTGAGGCTCAAGATGCATGTCCCGACTTACTTCTGCGGCGCTGTCAAGGTGGCTGAATCTCTCAACGTTGAGCGTCGATTTGCTATGGTCGACAGGCGAATATCTGGCTTTCCATTTGCTCCTACTTAGCTGTCTCACGAGAAGCCGTTTCTCGATGCGCCTCCCATTGACGCTTCATCATCCTGTACCAAGTCAGTAAAAAGCAGCAAATATCGATATAAAGTCTGCTTACCTCTAAGAAGTCAGTAGCTAAAATCAATCTGCTCAATTCATCTGCTACATCGATAGCCTGGCCTTTGGCAGCCTGTTTGAAAATAGCCTGAATAGTATATCGGTGTTGCTGCAAGAAGATGCGTCCGGGCTGAGCTCCTTTGCTCAGAACAGCGGCAGTGATTATTCGCAAGAGGGCTGCCAAAATTCGATGGAACTCCCGCAAAGCCATCGTGTTATCGATATCCAATCCAATGTCGGGGTCGGTACTGAAGAGCCTACTCTCCTCAATAGTAGCAAAGAGTGCCGAATTGAGCACAAGCGCTGTGCCATCAGAAGTCTGACAAAGACGAAGAAGTAACGCAAGAGCCGTGTGATAGAATGCTAGTGTAGTGACCATCTCCGCTTCATTTTTGAAGGCCTCGGCAACGCCGGCAATGCTGGTGTCGACCAGTACGGGCACGAAGTTCAACCTCATTAATGCTTTCAGCAGCGTAGAGGTGACCTTCAGACCTTGGTATAGCGATACAAGACCGTCTAAGAACAGGAGGGCCGAGACTCTGGTGACACCACGGCCTGAGAAGGCATCTTCGGTCACGACAGTTAGCAGCCGTTCGCCAGCATTCTGCACCAACGATAGCAATTGCTTGTGCGAAGCGGAGGAAGATGCGCCTGTTGTGATTGGCAAAGATGCCAGTACGGAACAGCTTGTCCGATAGCATACATCTCGGAGCGCCAGATCAGCATCTCCATCGGCGAGTACCTTCAAAGACACCCGGAATATGGTCAAAAGGCGTTCGATAGCCACATTTGCCGTATGCTGAGATGCATCGTGCGAAGCAGGACTGATGGCCTCGGTCAAGGTAAGCGTAAGTTTAGCGAGCAGGCCGGTGGCCTCTGGGCTCTCATTCAAGCTCTTCTCGAATTTTGGTAGGACTATCAGAAGTCCTTGGAGCGAGAGTGCGATAACGTCGCTAGCATTCAATCCACCTCTTGTGATGATTAGAGACAAGAGTTCGGTCCAGGCTTCGAGCGCGTCAGTCCGAGCATCGTGTATCGCAAGCCAGCTGTTCTGGCTGATGAGAGAGGCCAGTATGGCGTTGGTCTCGTCGTTAGCTCGCTCCAGCTCAGATGCTTCCTTGACTACACCACTCTCCTTCAGTTCTCGCTTGCGAAGCGTCAACAGCTCTGTCGCCAAGCCAATATCAAAGAGGTCCGCACTTCTCGGATCATCTTTAATGCAGCTTGATAGGTCAACGTCCCTGAAGAACAGACATTGTGCATAGTTTGGTTCCAGTGCATTCGCCGTCTCAAGGTCAAAGAAGTCGAGAAGATCGAAGATGGAAGAGGTGGGCAAGTTCTCGCCAGCGGGAAGCTTAATTGTACCAAGCAGAGCACTGACAATCTTCTCTTGCACTGAGAACGAGCTTTGTTTTGATGCCGTTCGTAGATCTGCAGCTGCGAACTCGAAAAAAGCTTCTCGGATCCGCATGAAGTCACGGATGGCATTAGCCGCGCTGTCCAAGAGAACATCAGGGTCCACAGTGGCTTTGAGATCCCAAAATGGGCTCACTGAGACGGGAAGCTGTGACCTCGACAAGGCTGGAAGGAAGTCCATGGCACGAAGCTGCGGCTGCACGATTTGCGATGTCAGCGGTGAGACTGCGAGCTTGTTCACCACCTCCAGACATCCTCTCTTCACACTCAACATCCATGACCTGTATCCAGTGTCTCCGATCACGACCTGTAGGTCGGCAGCTCGCGCTGCGATCGCATGAAACAGCGATTGGGAGGTGGCGAATGCAGTCTGCGGGAGCACGTCCACTGTCTGCTCGTAGCACGCAAAGCCCAGCAAGCTGTGTGCGACGCTCGGTCGGCCATCTGAGGCATCCAAACTAGCAAGAATCAGGTCCAAGATTGCCTTGGCGCGGACAAGCTTCAAGGGTGCTTCGCCTCTCTCCAGATCCCAATCCTCCAGGTTGAAGTCTTGTTGCAATTCCAGTGTTAGAGCTGTGCTGACAGACGACAGGAGCCCAATGAGGCGGTTGCTCCGGCCACGAGCTCCGTCCTCGGGGATATCAGCAAGCTTCCTAGAGGACCCAATACGTTGCAGAAGTGCAATGCTCTCTAGGCTGATTTCAACGTGTTTACAGGCAGTGAATTGTGCAACATGAAGGACGCAATGAAGGTGCGTCAGTAGCACCTCGTCGATCGAAGTCAATGTTGAGCTTCCCACAGGCTGCTGCTTCGAAGTCTGGCTGACGATGATGGGTCGCACAATGTCCAAATAGGTCGGCTGAAGTTTCCAAGCCAAGCTTAGGATTTGTAGTCCTCTAAGGACTGCTTGCACAACAGGCGCTGTTGGTTCAGCGTTGTCCAGAGTATCAAGATTGACTTGTATAGTCGTAAACAATGAATTGACAACACCTTTGTCGAATAGCCACTCCATCACACGCGCAAACGGGTGCAAGCGAGCATAGGACGCAAAGGACTTGGTCTCCATCGTGGCTTCGACAGCCACATTGGACGTATTTGCCAGCAAAACCAGGTCTTCGTTGAATGTGAGCAGACATTGATGCACGAAGTTGAGGCATTCATATCGTACGATCTCTACCATACTCGCCTCACCTTCCGCCTCCATCCGAGGTACCTTTTTCGCGAAGATTGAATCCATGACAAAGTCGATATATGTATCGATACCAGCATGGCGGTGCGGCGCACCAAGGTTCTCAGGGAAGGGCAAGTTCTCCATGGTGACCTCAGCGGTATTCTCTATGGGGGACACCAGAGAATTGAGCAAGCTGAGCAAAGATGCGACAGCTTCTCCATTGGTTGCAAACATCAGCAAGTATTGCTTTGCAGGGTATGGCGTCCTGGGTTGCGCCCGAGATAGATTCGAACCATCGAGGCCGCTGCTAGATATCCAGCTGTCCAAGAGGACCCACATGCCATTGCGAACTTCCAGGCTCTTGTCCGTGAGCATCGCTGTGAGCAGATCCAGACAGCATGCGCGAATACGTGGCAACGAATCACTGCGAGCGAGTTGAAACATGACCTCGCCAAGATGTACTGACTGCTCTACGAGAAGCCATTTCCTGGCCTCCGGGCTTGTACGACAGATATGCGCTGCAAGGCCCAAATACGAGTCCAGCATGATAGCTGTCTCCGGCTCTTCGAGCTGAGTCTCATTTGCGACACGCTCCTGACCACTGATCTGTGGTGCAGCAGGCCGGTCTTTCAGATTAGAGGCGTAAATCTGCAGCTCGGAGAAGATCTGGTTCCAGCTGACAGCGTATGCTTTGCGGAGTCTTCCAGCACCCATGGCAGTCTCATCGAGCAAGAAGCGATGAGCGTTGTTGGCCGACTTGTCATCGCACGCTATTGATCTAAGCAGTTGGCAGAATGCTGCAACTCGCGGTGTGGGAAGACGTTGTGAAACCCATCGAAGAAAGCCATAGAGATTGCTCTCCTTATCCGCCCAGAAGTCATGCGCAGCCGCAAGGTCATCTTGATATGCACAGGCCATAATGACAATGAAGCGTTCGAGGTCCAAGCTGGAGTCAGCATTCTCGTTGCCCTGCGGCAAGAAATTTCGTCTCTTCTCATCTTCCTCGAATTTGAGCTTCCTGAGAGCATCGGGCATGTTAGTGACAAAAGCGTCGGTGAAGACCTGCAATTCGTGCATTGTAACAGCCGAGAAGTCATCGGATGCACGGGGCATTGCGACCACGCTGACTGCATTGTCCACGAGGAAGTCAACGATTCCAGTTCGTGAAGGATCATGCCATGTCACAGGTTTGAGAAAAGCCGCAGCAGCAAGCATGAAATGGAATGCTTTGTCTTTCAGCGCCTCGAAGAAGAGGTCCATGCGGGCTTCTTCGCCAGCTCTTCTGTCTGCCTCACTTTGATTCGGCTCGTTTGTTCCCGTGGCGAATCTTGCATTGTACTCAGCAAGCCAAGAGACCGTGGCAGCGGCTCTTAAGTTGCTCTGCTTCCACTGCAATCGGGTATTGCCAGCAGCGAAAAGCATGTGGAGCTCGCGTGCAGCACCCACAGTGACATTGCCCTGATCCGATGCAAAGTGGGATGCGCCGCTGATCAGAACTGGAAGATAGTGGATCGTGATGTCGATGTCGGCCTCTAGAGCCGCAGCTTTGCTGAGAAATGCGCGGTAGTCCTCTACGTAGACAAATCCAGAGCGAATAAGGTAGGCAAGCACAGCAGCCAGCGACTCATGCTGTCGAGTGAGTAAGAAGCGCTGGACTCGAAGCGCCTCCCCTGTATCGCCTCCAGTCCCTTGACCAGTCATGACCAGCTTGTCCTTGTACTCAGCCATCTTTTTAAGAAAGTTCTCGATGTCTGTCAAGCCGTCCACGCATTTGCGCCAATACGCAGCCCGGTCTTGGCCAGTCACTATCGCAGTCGAAGCTTCTTTGAACGCCTCCGTCATTTCGTCGTCTTCGCTCTCGTCCTCCAGGCCCAGCTGCAGCAAGAGTCGCAAGCAGTCCAGAAGTGCTTGGCGCTGTTCGTGAAAGCGAATCATGGCGCGGAAAACCAAAGAAGGATCACTTCCGCTTTCGTCGACCTGAGAGTGGATGCACAATTTGGCCGCCTCCACCTCGTCCAGGTCGAGCTCGTCAGCGACGTTGATAGCTGCCTCTCGAAACTCATCTCGCACGCGGTATTCCACATCGTCGATGGTCAAGGTGTCGGGTCGGGGAGTAGTGGTGGGTTGGACGATCTTGCGGCTATCATCGTTCTTTTTCTTGCGTTCCAGCAGCTTCTTGAGATCTTCATTGGAAGCATCGAGCTGCTCCTGTAAACGCTGGAGGTTGGCCAGCCGAGTTTCGCTGAACTGGATTAGATCCCGCTGCAGGATCTGGAGTCGTCGCAACGGGTCCTCCATGGCGGAAAGTCGGAAGGCGACGGGGCGGAAAGGATGCGATGATATTGGCGACGGCGAGGTCGTTTCATGCGCGGGGAGGAGGTGTCTGTTTCTGTCGTCTTTGTTTGAAAAAGCTACGCGATCTTCACGCGTGCAGCTCCATCGCCGACAGGGATCATTGCTTAGTCAGAAGTCTAATGCTTCACTTCTACTCTACGCGATGTTCTCTATTGAAAAGTTTCGTGCTACTCGCACAATGTTAATGCCGCAATGAGTGGCGGAGCTTTACATCCTCCGCACTTCCAGTACATACGCCATTCACTTGTTGCAGCAGGAACCACACCTTTCCAGAAGACAACTCCAGCTCGCGACCCAACTCTAATGCCACGCGCCTCGACATCACTGCTCTGGTGTGGCGTTCCATGCCGTGATAGACGCCCACCATGGCCAGTGTATCCTTGAGAGATGCATTGGAAAGCATTCAGTCTGGCACGGTCAAGGCCCGCAGTGATGGCATCAGGGACTTGAAGCATATTCTCGACTATAACCGCAACAGCTCCAGGATCAGCGAGCTGAGAGACGGCGAATACAACACCATTCTCGAAACCTTGTACACATGTGCTGTAAAGGAGAAGCAAAATGCAATAAACGGCAAGACTCAGACCGCTCGCACCTCTGCCTCGAATAAGCTGGCCGACATATCCAATGCCTTCCGGCACACTATCGAAGCATCTGTCCAGGTGTTGAAGCCGAAGACCGTCATCGCTCTTTTGAACCATATTGAGGACACGATCTTAATTCGAAATACTGAATTCTGTATGCCTGTGGCTCTTGATTATGTCAAATCCATGAGGGCTGTATTCGAATACCAACCACACGTGGTCTCACTGCAGGGAGACGGCAGCGGCGAAAATTGCAAATGGGATGCGTTTGCAGTATTTTGCATGGATTGCATCAGTAAGATCGAACAAGAGCAGCCGTCTGACGGCGAACCTCTGTCAACGGCTGGGACTATGAACGGCTTCAGCATCCGTTCTTCGAGGTCGGTGATTAAAGAATCGGCAGGCTCACAGGGAGGTCGTCCATCTCTCCGCCCAGTTGCGGAAGAAATGGTAGCGTGTATTCGTTTCTTGACGGCAGTCCCCACAGTCCCACTCAAGAGGAAAGCTGAGCCTCTCCTCTGGACTATCATTGAGGCGTTGCAAAAGTCGACCATCTCTCACAAATGCTGGGCACATGCCTTCGCTGCCATCAATAACATCATTTGCTGGTCGCGCACAGAAGACATCAATTGCACCAAAAAATTTGTCAGCCACATCGTCAAGTTGATCAGGCACTTATGGAGATCCAATGTCACCAAAGATGCCACCTGCCAAATGCTGGTTACTCTTTTGCTGCTGGAACCTTACATCCTGTTGTCCATGCAGCAATCTGCTAGCCTGACTCTTCGACCTGAGCTCACTGGCCTTCTACATGTCCTTCAGGCAGACTACCACAAGCGAAAGGAACGCGAGCAGTTACGCCTCGATGATCTCCGGCTGGAGATCAACCCGATAAATATTCCAGATGGCAAAGTTGCAACGCCACTCCTCACCTTGCGATGTGCAGGACTTCAGGCAGAGTCGAATTGGCTTGTAGCTCACATCATGGCATTTCTACACCGTGCCATTCTTCCGCGATCCGGCACATCTGACGAGCTTGAGCAAGCTTCAGAGCGTGAAGAGGAGGCAGATATTAGCCAACGTCCGCGAAAGCGCCAACGTACGGAGGACGACTTCACCAAGTTGGTCTCAGCAATCACTTTGGGAACACAGCAAGAGCGGACGTGCGCGCTCCAGACCGTCGCATTCCTCGCGCCGCGGATGCGCTTCAGCTTCATCCAATTGAGAAGATTGCTTGACAGCGCCGCTGTAAGTTGCAGCGACGAGAATGGAGCGATTTCCTCTTGGGCATTCATCGCATGTGCCTACTGCGCCTCGCAGACCGGTGCCGCCGACCGGCAACTTTCTGCACGCTTCAGTTCTATCTGGCAACTCGCTCTTCGCTCGATCAGCAATGCTTCATCTTCGCGAGCTGCATCCTTCTCGTTATTCGTGTTATTCAGGCTTCGACGAGTCTCATCGCAACATGTGTCAGAATTGCTGCAAATCACCGAAAGCATGGATCTGAATGGCCCCAGTCAGATATCGGACGGCGCGATCTGGCTGTTGAATGTCGTCCTCGAAGCTTCACAAGAGCTAAGTCCAGCTGCTGGCACTCGAGCAGCAGATGCGGCTGCTGGATGGCTGTCGCGCTGCTTCACACCTAGCCGTTTGGAGGACAAACACTACACCGGTGCTTGCAACTCCTATGATTCTTCAGATGTCCTTTCGCTGATCACGTCTTGTTTGGCCAGCACTGCACACAACTCGCCAGCAACTGGGATGCCAGTCTGGGATATTGGCGCCCGTGGTTGGCTGCTTTGCCAAGGCGACGATGAACTTATGAGATACTTACTTCTGACCAGCGACGAAAGCTCCGCTTTGGACGATAAGCTGTTGTTCCCAGGTGCTGATGTAAGTCGCACGCTCAAGCAGTCGACACGTCCATCTGTAGAAGCGCTGCTCATGGGTCATCTGTCTTCCGAAGTCTCTCGGACAATTGACACATTTTCCGGTCTCGTACGCTCACGGCAAGTCACCATGGATTCGTTCAATACTCTATGCAAAGCATGTGTCACCTTTATGTGCGCTTCGACCTGCATTACTTTCAGAGATTCGCGAAAACATGAGCAATTGCATCAAAGCACTAAGAAGCTGCTGGGCCACGTACAAGAATTTGTTGCAACATCAAGTACAGATCAAGACAAAGTCGACATTTTTTTGTCGGTCTTCACATCTACCTTTCCGTGCTTGAGAGGCGTAGAGCAGCAATCAAATCGCTCGGAACGCTCCGGCTGTCAGATGCTGGCGTGTGCTGCTATCAAGGATGCCGTTACTCGAAGGCAGCGTGAGGGCTTTGACAATGGCGACGATGATTTTATGGACCTCGACGACACATTTGACTCCCAAGACAGCCGTCCAGGTCAGAACAGTGTCGTGCAAGAAGTACCATATGGCGACCTCGATGCAGCCTATAGCTTGGCAACGCTAAGAAGCAGCAGCATGCTCTATGCAACGGCTGCGATTGCTGTTCAAAATGACCATACGTCTACTACGACAGCGGACCTGGCATCGACGTCTGTTACGGATTCCTTCTTGGAGCTTCCGATTGACGCTATTCTATCATGCCGAGACGTGATTTCCTCGTTACCGTCGCTAGGCCTTGTCCTCAGCGCCAGCGATACCACTCGCTTGATGACGCTCTACCTTGACCTGCTCGCCAAGTCAACCTACAAGGCTTCTGAAGTGGCTATAGGCTCACTTTTGGATGTCATGATGAGTCTGGTCGGTGTCTGGACTGATCCTCACCATAGGGATGCTCACAATCTAGGCTTAGATGCTTACGAATGGCTGATCACTGTGGCCATACCTAAAGAACTTGTTTCTCCCAATGTGGTCAAGCGGTTGATGAATCTCCTCATTCAGCTCTTCAAAATCGATGCAGAATATGGTCTCAATACTGACGCCAATACTCCACGCCTCGTCTTGTTCGAGCTCCTCAAGACTGCGCCCATTATGGCACAATTTGAGTTGACTGATCGACTGCCTGAGATCTTCGGGCTCTATGTGCTATCACAGCACGAAACCATTTTTGGCGACCTGCTCCATGATCTCATGCAGAATCAGGATTGGGTTGAAGGTACAGTGATACGACTACGCTTTTTCGCGAAATTGGGTTCCACTTGGCCTTCGTTACTGCGTCGCTGCGTGTGGCTTTTGTTTGACAGTGCAGGAAACATTAAGGATGCTTCCGCTCATGCCAAGGTCTGCATCAGCCAGCTCGCATCTGCTCTACCTTTGCGTCAGCCTCGGGTACTATTCACGCTTTTTGCGCCTCAGCTTCTCTGGTCATGGACTAGCGGTCACCTTCGACTTGAGGACTTGCCTTTCGCAGCATTCCAATACGATTCGGTCCACGATCTCCTGCGAGCGAATGAGTCGGAGGCTTTAGCTCAGATCACATTGCAAGGCAACGAGAAGGCCATGGACGTTGTCACGAGAGCCGTGAAGATGATGGCACGAGATGCTGTGAAACGCTCATACGCCAAATGTCTAGCCTATTGCATGGCTTATGATGTCTCCAGCCCAAAAGAGCCCGGAGCGAAAAGCAATCCATCTGAAGAGCGACTGCGAGAAGCCATTGGAGGAAAGGTCGAGCATCAGAAATTGCTGATTCGGCATTTTCCCGCCATTGTGGGACACTTCTACTTGCTGATGAAAACTGACGATGTTGGCGATACTTGGCTTGCAAAACGGGATGGCTATGCTGATATGGCCAAGGCATTGAAGGAAATGAAGGTCTACAGTCATTCTGAACGCAGTCTGCCCGAGACTCAGGATCCTTGCGTCAGCGACCGTTACCTGCTCGATGAGCTAGAGCGGCTGTACAAGCGCACACAACTTCAGGTCACAGACTTGTGGTCACCATCGTCATTCTCTTTGACTGCTCGAATGCTCGTCAACGAGATAGATGAGTCACTTGGCTCCTTGCATACATGCCTCATTATCCGTCGTCTGCGCATCTTCATCGCAATGAGTGGTGAGCTTGCCACGGATGGCTTTGGTCTCGAAATGTTGATACATTCCTTGCGGCCTTTCGTGAGCGACAGTGAGTGCGCCGATGACACACTAGGTGTGCTTTACTACCTCTTCAATCGCGGCAGATCATACCTCCGGTCGTGTCTGCCTTTCGCGACAGGTGCCATCATTTCGCTCGTGCTACAGATGAGACAGCACGCCCAAATGGCGCACGATCGCACTACGCAAGAGAGTCAGCATACGGCAACTATCGACAAGATGGTCAATTTCCAGAAATGGCTGGTCGACTGCTTAACGGCACTTACTAGAGAAGAGTCCAACACTGCTTACAAGCCGCTCTTGGCATCGCTGCGCGCAATCCAGCTACCGGGCAATGGCAGATCGGATAGCCCAGAGAGCAAATTGCTCTTGTTCTTGCTCGATCAGTGGCAATCAAGCAACCCACTCTGCTCGCGACATGATATTCTTGAAGCTCTCACACTCCTCGCAGAGAAATTCATCTACCCAGACAGCTTGTCTGAGGACTGCTTGGGATTGGATGAGAATACAGTGCACTATGTTCAGCCTCTCTGGGAAGTACTGAACATCTCGGCATTGAGTGACAATTTCGTAGCCTGGGCTGGCGAGGCTATCGGAAGGGCATATGGATGCACAGGAACCCGTCCAGAAGAGTCAAAAGGTCAAGAACCTTCCATGTTGAAAGAACTTCCCAACGACATGGTGGGCACCTTGACTTTCTCAAATTCAACAATCATCAAGCACATCTGCCAGACTATGTACTCAAGAAAGCGCTCAGAGGCAGGGCTTGCAGAGTTCACTCTGCGCAAGATCCAGGAGTCTTTCGCGTCTGCAGGAGATTCTGACGAAGCCGTGGAGTTCTCGCAACTGCTTCCAGACGCTATTTGTGCAGCAATATGTGACGGCACCTTTGGCTGGACTCCGATGCCATCGCAACTCGAACCCGACGCAGCCGATGCAGATTCATTGCGACAAGCTCTCCATGCACCCACCAACGATTCTATCGACCACTGGGCCAGCAGACTTGCGAAGGTAATAAGCGCTTGGTACGCAAACAACCCGATTGTCTCCTCTCTTGCTCCTCTGGTACAACACCTCAAAGGTCTAGCTCGCCAGCTTCTGCCAAGCATGATACACATTTGTCTGCATAATGAACTGAACGCAGTACCGTCGCTTCGTCAGATCCTCTCGGAAGTCATTGGCGGATGTATGCCAGATGAGAGTGAAGCACAGAGGCCGAAGCAAAAGTTCTTCCTAGAAATCTTGCTCTACTTGCGCAGTCAGGAATTACCGGGTGAGGCCACGAAGGCGGATCGACTTAATTGGCTCGATGTTGATTTCGTGGTTGCTGCCGGAGCGGCATCACGCTGTCGAATGCCCGCGTGCGCACTGCTCCTTGCCGAGTCCGCAGCTCCTGTGGCAGTCCCACAATCAGGTCGCAGATCAACCAGCAGAGTGTCTGCGTCACATCTGCAGCCTGCACCAGTACCAGAAGAGCTCCAAATAGCGATCTATCAACAGATGGACGAGCCTGATTCCTTCTACGGGGTACCCCAACCAGCAACCATCGATTCTGTGCTTCATCGCCTCGATCACGAACAGGACGGCTTCCGAAGCCTGATGTTTCGATCCGCACAGATGGATAGCCACATGCGACATCTTCATCGGCTGCCCGAGGGTGACGCAGTAGGCATGATACAATCTCTTTCGGCGCTCAACTTCAACAGTCTGGCGTTCGCAATGGTCACACAAGGCTTGGGTGATCTGGCCAGCTGTGCGGCGCCAATGCTTAATGCTGCGCAGACATTGCAACAATGGGACATTACCGTGCCAGATTTGCGAAGTGAGGCATTGCTCACGTTCAGCGTTCATCAAGAACTCAGTCGAGCCAATGATCTTGAGTCTGTACGGGACAAAGTACGCAATGCAGTCCTGCAGCATGTGACGAACAGAACCCAAGCAGGTGATAGTGCGGGTCCTACGCATGTATGGTGCTCTGCACTGGCTTCTCTCACAGAGATTGGAGAAGTCATCTCCAGCAGCAGTGAAGCCGAGATGGTATCAAGGTGGAGCGTGATGCAAACCAGACAGGGTTGGATGCAAATGGCACGTTTCCAAGAGGTCAAGCCGTTCCTGTCGAATCGGCAAACACTATTCGGAGTCATCAGGCAAAACGCTGCCCTACAGAAAGGCCTTCATCTTGGTGAGAAGCGCTGTCGCGCTTTGGAGGTGGAGGCTCTTCTGGCAAGCTCTGGTCTGGCTCGCGAGCATTCTCAGCTGCAAGATGCATTGACAGCCACGGCAACATTGAGCGATATGATCGACCATTGCGGCGTTGTCAACCTAAAAATCGCAGGTGCAGTCAAACTTGAGACAGCGACTGTCCTTTCTGAGGCAGGCGAGACAACAATCTCGGTGAAAATGCTTCGAGACATACTCGGCATGTCAGACCTTGACAGCCAAGACTTGAAGGTCGGAAGAGCAGGCCTACTTGCTCAGCTGGGTCATCAAATGGCTGAGGCTCGATTGGAGAAGCCTGAAGATATTCTGGAGCGATACCTGACGCCTGCTGTGAACGAGCTACACGAACACCGAGACCAGAGACAGGCTGGTAAAGTGTACCATGAGCTTGCTACATTTTGCGACAAGGAGCTGCAGAATCCTGGCAACATCGAGAACCTTAATCGTATTACTAAACTTCGTCAAGCTAAAGAAGAGGAAATTGACGCATATAATCAAGCGATACAGGCTGCGAAGAGAAATGGAGGCGATCGAAATCAGTTGGGCAGATCACTCGGGCAGGCCAAGACATGGCTCGCCATTGATCGGAGCGAGGAGCAACGTCTCCAAGGGATCAAACAACAGCTGGTGTCTCTGAGCTTGCAGAACTATCTCCGAGCTCTTGCCAACTCAGACTCATATGATCTCAGCGTCCTGCGGTTCTTCGCCATGTGGCTCGAAAACACGGGTGATGTCGAAGCTGATAAAGTGGTAGCTCGATATCTGCCTAGGGTACCGAGCTGGAAATTTGTTCGCCTAATGAATCAGCTCATGACGAAACTAGAAGACGGCGTATCTTCGTTTCAACAAGCGCTAGGAGCACTCATGCTGCGCATATTCAAGGAGCATCCTTATCACAGCATCAACCACCTTTTCGCGGCTTGTCAGAAGCCGACAGGTACAAACATCGACTCAGCTGGCCAGGCTCGCCACAGCATCGCGATGCAGATTCAGAAAGATCTTCAATCCCCTCAGAACGACAAACTCGGTGAGCTCGTTAAGAACATCTTCCGTGCAAATCTGCGGTACAAAAATCTGGCTGACAGGGCGCCGGATCAATCTCAACAAGGCATGAAGCTCCCTGTCTCTAAAGTTCCGGAGGCAGGTGGCATCGTCAATTCAGGTACAATTAGAAAGTTGCCTCCTATCACGCTCACAATTGCACTCAGGCCAAGCGGTGATTACGACGATGTCCCAAAGGTCGAGAAATTCGGTGGAGATGTCTCGATCATGGGCGGCTTGAGCGCGCCGAAAATGCTCAAGCTCTGGGATTCAACAGGTCAGGAGCATAAGCAGCTGTTCAAGAGTGGCAAGGATGATCTGCGGCAAGATGCCATCATGGAGCAAGTCTTTGAGGAGGTGAGCAACATGCTTCGCAACCACAAAGCCACTCGACAACGTGATCTGAAAGTGCGCACATACAAAGTCATCACTCTGGCGAAGACGTCTGGCGTCATCGAATTCGTTCCGAACTCGATTCCTCTCAACGACTTTCTGCGGCCAGCACATAAGAAGTATTATCCAGCAGACATGAATGATGGGCAGGCAAGAGCGCAAATCTCTAATGCGTGGGCCCAAGGTGAGGGAAGCCAAGCAGATCGTATCAAGGCTTTTCAGAAAGTCTGCTCCAAGATGCATCCTGTCATGCGCCACTTCTTCTTCGAGAGGTTCACAGATCCAGATGAATGGTTCCAGAAGCGAACGGCATACACTCGCACAACAGCGAGCGTATCTATTCTCGGTCACATCATCGGCTTGGGCGATCGACACTGCAGCAACATTCTGCTCGATGAAAAAACCGGAGAGGTTGTCCATATCGATCTGGGCGTCGCTTTCGAAGCAGGAAGAGTGCTCACCATTCCAGAGCTAATACCGTTCCGGCTTACTCGAGACATTGTTGATGGCATGGGTGTCACCAAGACCGAAGGAGTTTTCCGCCGCTGCTGCGAGTTCACTCTCGATGCCGTTCGCGAAGATAAAGAGAGCATCATGACTCTTCTCAACGTTCTCCGATATGACCCTCTGGTCGAGTGGTCCGTCTCGCCCCTGCGTGCCAAGCGCATGCAAGAGGAAAGCAATAGGATCAGCAATGGCATGATTGGTGGTGATGCAGAGAACTCAAGCAAGAAGCGGGAACATTCTGCTGGGGAGGCGGGTCGTGCGCTGGCGATTGTGGAGAAGAAGCTGGCGAAGACAATGAGCACGACTGCGACTGTCAACGAGTTGATACAGCAGGCGAGTGATGAGAAAAACTTGGCGTTGTTGTTTCAAGGATGGGCGGCCTTTTTCTAAGGCTGCTGTGTTGCGTTCAAGCGGTATTTATGCGTGTGTGTGAGAGGGAGTGTGAGATAAAAGGCGAAGCGCTCCAATAGCCCGAAGGCATGTGTATTGTGTATAGTATCACATTATCTTCATGACTGTACTTGAAATGGATCTGTGCATATTTGCGTCGCTTTGCAGTCATGAACCAGCCAGGATCTGTAGCGGATCGAGCACGTCCTCTGCGAGAGAGACATGAAGCAACGGGCAAAGAGAGATGCATCTGAATGAGATAGCTCGTATGGCCAGGAAAATTGCAATAACATCAGTTATCGATCAGTACTGGGTGAAGTGCTGACATGAAGGAAGGAGTGTTGTGGATCAGTCAGCACTGCCAAGTGCCAAGGCATCTTTCACACACTGATATAGGTAGCTTCTTCTAGTTTAGTACTTAATCTTTATGCAATTCTATAGGCAATTAATTAATGTCTTGTTTCTGCTTAGCTTAGTTATAATAGGTTATAAGCCCGGCGTATACGCTTACCTATCCTATCTAATATAGAAGAATTATTATTATAGGATACTAATTAAATTTAGCTAGTTATAGATTAAGTAGTATCTCTAGAGTTAATAACCGAAAAAGTCTACTCTATAGTATTAGTATTAAATTAGATCTAATTATTTTAGCTACTATCTATAGCTAAGCGAGCTAAGTAAGAGCCTAGTAATATAGTAGACTAAAAGAGCTCTATAAAAACTATTAAAGAGAATAGAATTCTTATAAGGATATCTAACTTTATAGTATAGAGATAAATCCTTTAGAAAGAGCTTCTAAAGGAAAAGATATATAGATATATACTTTATAATATCCTCTAGGCTAAGAAGATTTATAAACCTATTAGAAATCTATTTAAGGATAAATTAGAATACCTCTCTAAGCTTAGGGAGTTTATAGAAAAGGATAGTATTATAATAGGAATCCTTATTAAGATAATCTTAGAGGATCTTAGACCTAACTTTAGTAATACTATTACTAAGAAGACTTTAAAGGACTACTTTAAAACTATAGTAGTAATATATAAGCTAATTATTATAGTAGATATCTATAATACCTTAAAGAGTCTTAGTATAGTTACTCTTAAGTATATATTAATAGATAGTATCTTAAAGTACTATAAGGAGTTTTAGTTATAGATATATAAGTATAAGACTACTACTAAGTAATTTATTAAGGTATATAGTATTAAGACTAAAGATATAAAAATCCTAGATATAATAATTAAGATACTTTTTATTAATAGTCTTTAGTACTATAAATAGCTTAGGAGCTAGAGGTATAATAATAAATCTAAAGTAAAGGGTTAGACTCTTAAAGCTATAATTACTTCCCTTAGGAAGGAAAAGCTACTAAAGTTCTAGTAGTAGAGCTAATAAAGCTAGAGTAATAGTAGTTATT